>JAHIAM010010816.1:0-37202 GCA_021605205.1 Aegilops longissima | reverse complement strand
CATTTCGATCGCTTTTCTTTAACATTCGTGTTTTCTGCAAAGGATACACGCTGCACGCCATCCTCCTAAGCCCCAAATATTCCATGGCCACGATTTTAACCCGACCGTCAACGAACGTGAGACTACACAAATGTCAAGAAGGTTCTTGATGATGTTCTCCTGGCCACGCCAAATCTGGAGGCACCTTCACCGTGCCTATTCAGAATACGGCAAGCACGTGTTCTCCCACAATACGATGTTCGCAGGCCAAGCAGTCACCGGGCGGTCAAAAGGGTGCCTACTACGCCATCCATCACATGCGGGCGATCGACGGGACCATCATCAACTTCGCTACCAAGTAAACTCCAAGATTGGGCCGCGAAGGCATCGGCATCCAGACGCCGACATCGACAAGAATTCTTTCGCATCCAAATGGAGTTTGCGGAAATCATCCATCAAGATGTCCTTCGACCGGGCAGTTCTACCTCGAAATCAACCGTCTAACAGGACATCGACACAATGCTACAAATGCAGGATGACAACGCCTGCTCTTTCATGACTCCCACGATAGACGGCGGCTTCATCCACGCCTCCGTCCCTTGAGTCGAGTTGTTCAGTTCTCAAACATTGATTGGCTCATGTTGTAATTAAACTTTAATGAACTTGTAGTATGTCTCTTTGGTTTCGAGAGTCGCTCAACTTAGATGTAATCGATGCTATTAATGTCTTGCTTTTTCTTCCGATCGCTCGCTGCATACTTATATATTGCTTATGTATTGTCTGTGAATTGGTACTAACGTTTCATTTGGCTAGTGCATAGCGATGCCGACGTATGTCGTGTACAAGGGTAAGGTTCCCGGAGTTCACGATGATCGGGAGGAGGTCGGAGACAGGTTCACCGATTCAGCGTAATAGTTAAAGGGTACACCACTAGGGCCGAGGCCGAATCTAGATACGCCTCTATCTAGCGGAGAGGGAGGAGCGTTGAGGAACCGGATGAAGACGAAGTTTCATCGTGATGATGCTCATCGTGATGACCGCAGCTCTCTTCTATGTGATGGTAGTTTAGATGATCGATATCGACTTGTAATGTGAAGACAAACTCGCTACTCAAGTCTCGAGACTTGTAATATAACGCTCTATCTTTGTTCGGTCTTTTCAATTCGAGACTAATATGATGAATTGTATTCGAGACTAATATGATGAATTGTATTCAAAGACTAATCTTCTATTGTATTCGATGAATCTGTTGTTGATGTGTGCTGTCTATATTTTGTCAAATTATACATTTTGTAACCTGTGCAAAAAACAGAAAATAAAAAATAAAAAACCTAATATTCATACTAATGGCGATCACATGATAAAGGCGCCATTAGTATGACAAAGCATACTAATGGCGATCATCGCCAAAGGCGCCATTAGTATGCCATGGTTACTAATGGCGATTCAGAGTCGTGCGCCATTAGTATGCCAAAGCACCGGGTATACATGGCCCTCGGGAGGCATACTAATGGCGCATCAGAGTTTATATTAATGGCGCATCACTGGTGCGCCATTAGTATACAGATACTAATGGCGCACTCATCGCGCGCCATTAGTAAAAATTACTAATGGCGTATAGTAATGGCGCATGACTAAATGATGCCATTAATGGCCAAATTAGGTGCGCCATTAGTAGCGGTTTTTCTAGTAGTGGTCGCCGTCCACTTCCCTCGCCGCCTTCCCGCCGCTTCCTTGAGCCTTGGCCGCCACAGGACGCTATGCTGCCGGGCGCGCGAACACGTCCGCCACGTGCCACCTCCTCCCCTCCTTCCAGAGCTCTCCCTGATATAGGTAGCCTCCCGAGCCCCACTCGCAGTCCACAAGCCTCCCCGAGCTCTCCTCGTGCTCGAGCCCCTCTCTCGACCTCCACTCCGCCATAGCCGCCACTGGTCTTGCCCGACCCGTGAGACCGAGCTCCTCGCCAAGTATTCCACCACCACCAAGATCCCCCATGCTCCGGCGAGACGCCCCGTAGCCTCGGCCTCCTCTCTCCTCACCGAGCGCCTCCCGCCGGTGACCGAAGCTCCTCTCCGCCACAGCCTTGATGCTCCTCTCTCGCAGCCTCGCCGCAACGGAGACCACCATCCGGCGCGCTCCGCCTCGATCTTCTGCAGAGGTCGCGGCGCCGAGAGGTGGCCGGACGCGCCGACAATCGCCAGAGGCGATCCTCTCGCCTCGCCGCCCCCGAGCCGGAGGTAGAAGACGCCAGGCCAAAGCGGCCCCACCTCGCAGTGACCCCACCTCGCAGCGACTCGGGAGCCCGCCCCGCCTGGCCGTGTTGACCGTCCCGCCAACAGGATAAGTGGCGCGCTTCCGCCAAGAAGCCGCTTTCCCAACGCGAAAGCGATTGTCGATAGAGCGCTTTCAATCACCGAAAGCGATTCTTCCTCTTGTTCGGGCCGAATGTGTTTTCCTTTCCGAAAGCGATTTCTGAGAAAGACGTGACTTGTTTTTTCTCGTCAGGGCCAGCCTTTGTAATGATTTTCTTTACGATAGGTCCCCGTAGTTAAACAAATACATATCTTTTACCAGAGTCTGGTCAGGGTGATTCCAAAGCCCGCCTTCGCTTTCATCGAGCCTGCTCCATTGATATCATTTTCATAATATTTTCACCAGTGAAAATGACAGTTTTTCCTTGCCCGTAAACAGCCCCTCCGAGAGAGAACTGCTTTGGCAAATCTTTCACGATCGCTTCACACTTCTTCCCTGAGTATTTGTCGACCCCCGTGCAAGCCAACCTCTTATCATGAGCCCAGAACTTGCATGTTAACTTTGCTTGCACCTTGTGTGTGTGTAGTTGCGCTTGTTTCACATCGCTTCCGCTCGCAGCTTATTCCATTATGCCCTGCTATTCACGCTTGTGTTTTCAATGATATCGCTTGCCATGCTAATTAGAATGTTGTTATTAATAATGCCATGTCATTACTCTTCTTTATTTGCATGTCATCGTTATAAAATGTTATGAGGATAGTAATGCACCGCTGATATGCTATTACTTGGTATTGTCATGTTCTTTATGCTATAGTTGTGCACTTGAGAAGTTCAATATTTTGTTCATGCATTTGTATGCGTGCATGCTTATTGTTGCATTCATGTTCATGATGATGGAGTAGGAATTAAAATGACTTAATACTAACAAACCTCCTCCGCCATCGATGGATCGAAATCATAGTGCCACCAAATCGAACTTTTTCAAGCAGCCACATTTGCCTTTTGGGAAGGCCTTAATGCGAACTATTGTCGTGCTCTCGCCAAGTGCTCTCCAACTAGGGAAGGTTATGGGCATGCTTATCCTCGATCGTGTAGGCGACATAACCTTGTGTGCCCGTTGTTAGAATTTTTGGTACCGGTCCCCGTGAGGGACGCTTTTGGCCACGACGGTGGTCGTTGTGTCTTTAGTAGACACGGGCCACCCAGACTAGCCTGGCTTGGGAGTGGGTCGGAGGGCCGGGAGGGTGTCATGGCAGTAGGCCGGTTTCGTCGGAATGCCGTTGGTCCACCCGAATGGGATGACGAGGCCATGGGTTCTGTGGTGTGGGTACAGTGTGCTACCTCCGCAGAGTGTATATAAAGTCTATCGATAGCAACATACGCTCATAGTAGGTCCCACTATGAGGTCTTGGTCAAAATGGAGGATAAACCTGAAATAATCAAGTTGGTAAATAAATATGTGATAACGATAATATGGTGACTTGTGACTATGAGATAGTCGTGAGAAGTCACGACGATGTTTTGATATGATCACGAGACCAGGTCTCGATGAGTGTTGGAGACCAAGTGTTGGTCATGGTTGTGATCGCCGAAGATCACCGCTCGTTGCGAGGCAACCCATTGGTAAGAGAGTCCGAGGGACTCGTGCATAAGATTGGTTGCATTGCATGAGTAATATGTTGAATTTAAAAACAAAGGCAGAACAGAACATGATTGCATAAAGTTAACATGCTATGTCTGCATTGGATATTATTGGTAGTTTATTTTCAACATAGTTTCATGATGCCATGCCATTTTTTGATTTTTATGTTAAATTATGCCATGATTGAGATGACATGCTATGTGTTGCTACTACCATGTTAGAATCATGTTTTGATATGCCATGTCATTGCCATGTTAGTAGATGCTATGACACTGTTCATGCTTAGTGGGTCTATATCAGGCCATCTTATATCTTATATTTACTAATTGAAGGCACCATACTAATCTTCATGTTAATCCACATCATTAAAAATATCTTAATCATTCTTAAGCTGCTCCATCTATGTATTGATCCATCTTAACCCTCCGATTTACGCTATATGTGGTGAAAAATGTCCAATCTAGACCTAAACGTGACCACACCTGCACATAATTAAGGTCTAAAAACCGCTCATCAATTCTCCTAAACAAACGCCATGTAAGTTGAGACCTCAAAAGAAAAACAAACCACGCCATCGTGAGTCCACATCTCATAAGAAAGAGGACCATCACCACGCTTCCCAAAAAAGGCCATCACCACGCTCCTCTCCTTTCAGTATAGATCCAATGTGATGTGCTCCTGCCATGCCCGTATCCACGACCACAACACATGGTAGCTCCTCCTCCGCATCCAATAAAACTACAATCTAAGTCACATCCAAAGAATATCGATGAGTACCAAGGGCGCAGCTTGATGTCGCAGCTGCACGTAGTCGCCGCCCCCTGTTCCATCTTCCATATGAGCAGTTTGACCATGTCGCATGTGCTCTCTTCTTCGCCTATTGGACCGTCCCCAAATAAGCCCTAGCACCGCCTCTTCGTCTCTATCTCGCCATGCCATATTTTAATGTCATCTTCGACTTAAACCTTCCATTGGTACTGCCTATCAAGAAGAACATGACTCAATCCATCTATCCCCTCACGTCTGACCTTAAATCTTATATTATTCCAAGTTTTGCAATTCAAGATGGCTGATGCATGGTATGAGGATGTGCATGCACGGTAATTTGAAGAGAAGAGGGAGACATGGATAGTTGAGGCTGCCAAGAGTGGAGGAATAAGAATTATGTTGGAGTGGTGGAGGCATGCAAATAACACTCTAAATCCAATTCGAGTGGGTCTCCCGGCAATCCTGCCACACTCTGCGGGTAAATATCCAGCTTCCTAAATCCCTCCTCTATTCTCCACCTATGTTAAATTCATCAAAGAATCCCTAATAAGCTGGCCTGATCTATTAATGTCTCATCACGAAAAATCAGCCTTTCCCATGTCTATCTTGCAACACTTTTCTTTATCGATTATATATCGGACGGATGGGAGGAGAACTAGAGGGTGGTCTGACAGCATCACTTAGACTATGACAATGTTTGATGGGTTCCATTGATAGTACGGGCATGAGATCACCCATCTCCCGGATCAATCCCGACTATCATGATCTTGCAGTATCGCTTTTGGCTTTCAGACACAATCCAGTTGTCTTTTCTCATTAAATTATTTTGGTTGCCTTCGTTATAATGGATGTTTCTCACCGACTCCCTAAGGGAAACAAGTTACATGGCATGATGCATCAATAGATCGCATTCAGGATAAAAATATGAAATAATCCTGTTTGTTCTTTATTTGATGTTTTGTTGGTCTGCACACATGCTTTTGTAATAGTTCCCACTAGATTATAGGAATGAGCTTCATGCAAATAGGCAGAAATATGTTTGTGATCAAAAGACGATGAAAACATTTGCTGATCTTTATGTATGGATCCTATGAATTACTTCGATCGAAGTCCAACGATCAATCTCATCTTATCAATAACTATGTTCGGAGACATATGTGCTGTTAGTTTATTTCCTTGGAAGCTCTTGCCTTCTCGTACATACCGAATTAAGAAAGCTGCAATCTTGAGGAGAAGATGCAATGCTGCAAACAAGTCATCATAGACTTATTGCATATTTCCAGCTAGGCTTTCTTCATATATATAGTATACTACTATACTATTCTAGGCAAATACACCACGCCTTCTTTCTTTTGACATGAGTGGCTGAGTATTAATAATAGTCCTCGTAATTGAACCGCGCGATTATCTTCAGCATAAAAGATTTCAACCAAGTATGCTGCTACATGTGACTTTACAAGATGCAGCCACATACCATGCAAGCAACAATAGTAATTGACGATGGCATCATGTAGTCTAGAATGGAGTAGTCCATAATTATATTTGTTTATTAACTTCTGCAGGCAATCATGGTAATGGCATTGTAGCCATGGCTAATGTTTCTATTTAATTATCTTTTGCACCATGGATCATATATATATACCGTGCATGGAACAACCTCACCGTCCAAAACGGACAGCATCTTTAAATCCAGAAATTGGTACACATATAAAAGGAAAAGCAATGAGCTAGCCGTATGGATGATGCATAAGAATGTTCTCAGATTTACAGGCTTGAGTATACAGCTAGATATTTGTATTTGTATAGTTAGGTGTTAAGTGATTAAAATGTACATCTAACACGAAAAATATTTAGAATTCTAGTCCAATATATTACATCAAAAATAAATTGATGATTAATCGAGGGCATATATAATAAATTTAAGGCATCTATCCAACATTTTATGTAAATAGAAGACAATATAACAAATAGAAAAATCATACATTTAAATTAGTGTCATTCAGCTTCAGCTTTGGTAGAAATAAAGTTAGGTAACTATCCATTTTTAATGGAATAGATCAGTTGTGTACCGACGATAATGTAGGAAAAGGTGTTTCATATGGTTAGGGAATATCATGAGTTACCAGTAGGACAACGTGGCATGCATCCGCCTCTCTCGTGCCAAAACATGAAGGGAAATGATTGCCTTCTCATCTTGATATGATAATACAACTTTGCACTAATCAAGATAAAACGATTCAACAAATTTATGCCAATAAAATATTTTTTCATGAAGAAGATAAATAATGATAAGATGTTTTGAGGATTGCTTACTATCTTGGTAAATTATTTATTTTCATCGCACCTAACAATCTGTTACAAATAGACATAATACTTAACTTCACATCGGCAACTATGTCGACCACCAACACCGCCTTCATATTCATGTCAAATAAATACCATATGAAATTTATAACAGATGGGTGACCAAGAAAGGAAAATTCATGCAATCACAACTTGATCAAACAATTGTATTCTCTTTCCCTAGATTATTGAGAAAATTTACATGTTTACAACATTCTTAGTATTGCCCTGAAATTCAACCTTCAATCTCATAAATCATAAATACTAAATATCCGCTTATTCGCAAGGGTGCACGTGTTAATGACTAGTGTTTAGTAATTGATATTAGATAGGTTGTTGCATACGCTTGGTTCTTGCTTTGTCTTCGCTTGTTTGGATGCTATGTATTCGGTTGTCTTGCAAGTACATTCAATGTACTGACCGGCGTGTCATGCCAGTTTGTAGGTCGTGCTCGGATTGTTCGCTGATCCGTCATGTTAGGTCGTGAACCTTGCTAGTCCTGTGAGTTGTGGAGCCCAGCTAGAGTTGATGAGCCACAAAACAAGACTTCCGCCGCCATTTAAATAGCCTTAGGGCTATGCTATATAATTGTATTCATCAATGATGTAAGCTTATGCACATGTATTTGATGAATATTATTGTACCGGTATGTCAGACATGGACCTCGCTGTGCGGCGTGTGTTATCCTGGGCTGACGTAGAAGGCCCTCGCCCATGCGGATCGGGTGCCACATCGATCAATATGTTTGTCCCAAAATAGTATAAAAAGTTGCCAAAAGTATATGGAAGTTGTATAATATTGGCATGGAACAATAAAAATTATAGATACGACGGAGATGTATCAAGAGTCCAACCGCCACCAGGCCAACAACCGGTCGGCCCAGCCTCGCCTATACCCCCGGGGAACCGAACCTCAGCCCACGACCACCACTTCCGCCACGATCCCATTCTCCTCCCCCACCGATCTGATCCGGATCGCCCCATCCTGCCGCCTCGACGCCGCTGCGGCCACCTGCCGCCATCCACCGCCGCCGGAGAGCCACTCATCGGAGCCACCTCGCCGACCGCTTACCCATCTCCGCTAACGCCGCTGCCCCTCGCTTCACGCCCCCGAGCCCCGCTGCTTCTTGATCCCACAACCCGCAGTGAGGCTCCGCCTCCTCCTTTCCCTTGCGCTGTGCTCCAGCAGGCCCAGTTGCGGCCACGGCGCACCACGCGCCGCCTCGAACACCGCTGTTCGCCTGGCCAGGCTCACCGCCTCCCGAGGAGCACCTCCAGCAGCCGCTTGCGCCTGCCCGCGCCATCACAAGACGCAAGACACCCAGCAGCCGCACACCGCCCGCCTTGCCCCCTGCTCATCTACCTGTGCCCCCTTTGTGCTCCCTTCGCTCCCCAAGCCCGCTATGGCCTCCCTTGTCCTCCTACGCTACCCGGTCGTGGTCATCATAAAATCGGGAAACCGTAAGCATGATGAGTATAGTGTTGACCGTGGCACTGGGATGGCAGATCTGAAGCAACAAACCGTGCAAAGGGTAGTTAGCAACCGATATTTGCTTTGAAATAACAACTAATATTTGGTATGGACAAGAAAGTACAGTCAATAAGTGACAAAGAAATGCAATTCTGATGTCTCTCTATATGTCGCGACATGAATTTGGAAACTCAAGTGGGACCTTTAGCTAACCAATTAAATGTGTCTGTTAACTAATATTAGTATCATATCACAATCATATTTGAACAACTAAGCTTTGGAATTTTGAGTGTTGTGTTGTTTATCTTGAAGGGTGGAGTAATGATAGTATGACAAAAAGCACCTACGCAGTATATAGTAGAGTAGATAAAAGGGGAAAACCCTAAGCATCAAGAGGAAATCAGAAAGTGGAACTAGCTGACCAAGGGTGGAACACATGCTTTTTGAAACTAATATAGGAACATTAGGTGACCAATTAAATGTTCTCTTTTTAGTAATATGAGCATCATATCAGATTCAGATTTCAACACGTAAGCTTTGGAATTATGAGTGGCATGTTGTTTCGCTTGATGGGTTGAGGTCTTGAGGAGCAGCGCTAGCACGACACAAAGCAAAGAAGCACCTACGATGATGGTAGTGAATATAAAGGGGGAAACCATAAACTTTATGAGTATAGTGACCGTGACATGGCGGATCTGAAGGTGCAAACCGACAAAGCTACTTCAAGAACCAATGTTTGCATTCAACTAGCCACTACGATTTGATACGCTGAGGGTGCATGGGTGCGATGGCCGACGGTGGCGGGAAGAAGACTTTATATGGCAGACGGCCGGTTGGGGGATAAATTATGTTGTCAGAGATGAGGCGGTCGAGGAGTGGCAACGACAAAGTGGATGCCGCGCCGATGAAGCGATACGATGCGATGGAAGGATCCTGGTCCGCGTCAGGATGAGAGACATCCATCTCTTTGCAAGTGACGACGGGTAGGGGTAGCGGCTCCGCAAGGTGGAGGATGGGGTGGCGGATAGAGGAGGCTGGCCGCAGGGGGAGGTTGTCGGGCGCCGACGGTGTATGAATGGGGAAATGGCGGGGAGGGGGGATCTCAAACTTTGGGACGCGCTTTGTCCAAATGTGGCAAAGTTACTTAACTTATCCCCCGCTTAAAATTTCGGACATCATGTAGGTTGGGGATAGGACGATAATCTCGATTTCCCAAATATTTGCCGCAACAATTTCGGGCGAAGAAAGGGTGTTTTGTCACCACGGTTGGCGCCCACAGAGTATGAACGGGGCTGACAGGTAGGTCGGTTGTGTCACGTCTGAGGGAAGTTACACATCTGCCCCTATTTAAAATATTAGCCTACATCGAATTCGGACGAGGAGAGTTTGTTTTTCCGCCCACCGTGGATGAATGGGGAAATGGAGGGAGAGACACACGCCTTCCTGGACGAGCTTGAATCAAATGTGTTTTGTCGACCACGCTTAGCGCCCACCGTGTCTCGAATTGGCTCGAGGCCGTCAGGTCATGTCGATTGAAGTTATTAGTCTACCCCTATCGACAGCAAAGTAAATCCGGTCGATAAGGATGTCAAGTGTCGTGGGTAGATAAGAATTTCCATCTCGCAAACACTTGCTTCGGGCAGCCCACAAATGATAGTGGGTGTTTAGCCGTTCGCTCAAAACTTGGGATAATTAGCATTCACGCTTGTTCGGGCCCCGCAACTAAATCCAAATCCAATTTTTATTCGGGTTACAAATATCCACAGATAATTCTATGCTTTGTTATTTATTTCTTCAAAACCACAACAAAGATTTATTCCACCTTTATATATGATTATGATTTAGAAATGCCGTGATCTTCGAATTCAGTAGGTTGGATACACTTTGAGTCAAACAGTTCACCTTATGTCAATCATACAAGTACCGAGGATTACCTCGCCTAAAAAATTTTGGATCATTACAACACATGGACAAATATAGGGGTCTTACAACATAATCCATTGAGAGACATGACACCACATGCAAGTACAATAATCTAATGACAATTTCAACTGCTATCTAAAGAAGAATTGGGATTACCCTGTGCTTCAGATAGCAGAAGTAGCAGGACCTCCTCCGCCTTCAATGCAACATTCTTACTTCCTCCAATTCTGGGTTGTTTGCTTAATGCGCAGCTAATTGCATAATTTCCAGCTTCAAGATCAAGATTACCTCATTCATGGCAGCCACACCATCTCTTTCTTCCTCTAGTAGAGCCTCAAGAACTATAATATCTCAGTGCTCGAGTGCTCTCCGCAGTGTTGCTCTCCGAACCGCTACCATCCGGTAACATCGATGCCGCACCGCTTCCAAAAATAGATTCTGGGTTGTACATTGTGTCCTAGTGTGAAAGGCATCCCGAAAGGTTTCCACCGACTTAAGTAAGAGATAGTTATCACATGATCCAGCAGTAAGCTTACATGGTAAACGACTCCATGAATTATTGCCGAGCATGGCAAGCTATATTTAAATGGTTCAAGCAAAGATCACCGAAAAGAAATTAAAATGGTAAGATGAAACTAGGGATGTAAGTGGCAAATAAACGACATTCGCGAGACCCATCTAGTTAGTTTTTCTAGCTCCCGGTTCATTTTCCTCGTAAAACAAAAACTCTTTCGAACTATCATACCACTAGTGGACTTTAATCGATTAAACGGGACCCAGCTGACATCCCTAGTTGAAAGGGAGGTACCACCGCTTTGTTGCCAAGGCATGTAAGCAGCTTGAAATAATCTGAGAAACACTACCAAAAAATACACTTCCGTGATGATACGGTTTGTCACAAGAGGTCACGTCGTCATGCATGTACATCCATGACAAATTTATGATGTAATCAAGATAGTCATACTTGTGCCGTCAGAAGTGTTCCATGACATTACCAAAATTATCATCACCGGTGTCCACTTCCATGACGATAAATCGCCTCGCCACGTATGCTTTTCGCCAAGGGTGACCGACACATGGCATCCATCGTGAACGGAACGCCGTTAAGCTATCGGGTCAGGTTTTGGATCCGATAACTGTTATAGCCCCGACCAATGGGGATTTTCCATGTAAAATCATCATTGGCTGGAGGAATCACATGTCGGATCATCATTGGGACAGATGTCATCCACTCACCGGACAAAGGCGCTTATGATACGCCGACACGCGGCATGGCCCAACAATACCTATTGTTGTGAAAAGGCCAGCCCATTTGACTTGGTCAAAAGTCAAGGGCCGCCCATGGAAAGCTCGTTAACGGCCCGTTAGCATATAGCCCAATTACAGCCCGCTAACCTAAGGCCTGCTACGCCCTATGCGAATTAGGCCCAAGAGCTACATCCGGGCCATCCAATATGATTCAACCTGCTTTCACTTCCGCCCATGTATGGCGATGACATCTTTCGCCCATATGAGTCCCTTTGTAACTTTGGCCTATTAGCTTACCCGCATGAAATCGCCCCTAATGAACAGCTTTATTACTTTACACCCATTAACGCCCGCGTGAAACTGTCCCGTAATGAACATTGTAACACTTTATACGCATTAACGGGCCGTTATTCCATAATGCTTCCATCCCAAGTTAACTTTCGCCTTCGAGGGCCCATTTATTCTGGGCTCATTTGCAAGATTCGTTACTTACGCCCGTTATCGCTATTTTCGCTAGGCCAAATTCAGCCTGCCGTTACAATCAGCCCGCTTGTGGTCCATTAGTCTGTTGGGCCATTTTCATAACATCACCAACACGGCCTATTAACGCCCGCTATGGTCAGCCCATAAAACGCATTTATTTCCATTATAGCCCCGCTTACAGCCCATTAAAGGCTCGCATAAGACCCATAAATGAGTCGGCGCCCATGGATCATATGAGACGAGAAGGCCCATGGATCCTACGAGACGAGAAGGCCCATGGATCCTACAAGACGAGAAGGCCCATGCATTCTACGAGACGAAAGCGCTGGGATCCTATGAGACGAGAAGGCCCATGGATCCTACGACGACGAAGGCCCATGGATCCGACGCCCGTGAAGGGCCATGGTCAGCGAAGTTGGCCCCGCTTGAACGATATAGCATATTCAAAGAATTATCCTACTCAATACTATCACCTCTAAAAAGCATACACTATACAACAAAGAGATCATGGCATAGAAAGGTAGAATAATCCTACACTATACAATAAAGAAATTACAGCCATTATACCCATCGGGCATTATGGTTCGCATGTGATAATAAAGCATACACAAACAACAAATTACATACACCGGGCAAATACAGCTCATACATCATGGACGCCGATCAACTTAAATCCATTTGAACTATATTCTCTTCGAAAATAGGATTGGCCGGATTCAGATAACACAAATTTCAGTCTGCAAAATCTCCAATTCCTTCATGGTTACCTCGTGTATTCTTTCATTTTTGACTCTGCATCTAATAACCGCATGTCCAGCCTCAACTTTTTGATTATACGCTGACAATCATGTACACGTTGTCTTGCCACCTCTAGTTGATGCTCGAGAACATCAGCACATTCCAATTCCAATCCATAATCATTCGGTAACGGCCATGCCAAGACCGCCGCAGATTTTGTGTTGATGTCACTTCATCCTGAAATGTTTCGTAAGTACACATGACTAGGGCAAAAATATAGTTACAACAGGAAGCTTAACAAGACACTATTTTGTACTACATGGCAAAACAGACTAACAATAATGTTACACGCCACTTTCACACAAAAAATTTTACACATCATGAAGCATAAGCAGGTGATATTTTAAAATTATAAAAAGATAGTTTGTGCAGCCTGCATACAGAAATCCTCTTAGCTCACCAGAGGAGCATGATGTTAGCCAATCGAAAACATGCATAAGTTACAAATTTAGACAAAGACGCTATGATAAGTAAGCAAGCAGTTGGCCATTCTGCACCTCAATTAAAGTCTTAGGGAGCATAATGAACAGCAGAGGGTTTCATACAAACATACTACAGCAGCAAAACTATGCAATCATTAGCGTAGTATAAACTAGATTGTGAGCCTCATGCAATAATAGTTGGTTAATAGACTTCAAAGCTTCAGAACACTTCGCAGAGTAATTAAATGGTAAGGCCTTTAATTATGTCAACTAATAGTGATACAAGTACCGAACATCGTGCATGATTATTTGGGCATCTCATTAATCGAGGACAAATAAAGCAATTGAAAAGAGAAAATTAACTATGCCTCAAACAAACAAGGAATTGAACTGCTGAGTTGCATACAAGGACTTTACCTTAGCAGGTTGAATAGACTCAACAGCTCCTACTTCTCTTGCAAGGCTCCTTCCTAACATCTTGTACATGGAAATTCTCAATCTTATCTTCATTGCACCCCTCTCGCAAGGTGACACAAACTATTTACTCGCCTCCTTGAAGATAAATATGCATACTTTCCAACAGGAACACAAAAGGATGAGACAATAACAAAACAACACCACATAATGAAACATGCCGATCTCTTGCACTTGCACACAATGAAATGAGCATTTACTATGTCTCAGACTATGTAAAAACTAGGCATACCTTCGAACTGGATCAGTACTCTTGGAGAGCCTACTCTAGTGTACATCCAAACCTTTATGTCACCTATGAGTTAGACAAGTCCCCACTACAAAGAGCCCTTAGTGTTTAAATCATTGACAAGCTCATAGAGTGTTAGGTCAAAAACAGCAAGTAATCAAAGCAAACAGTCCTAGTATGGCTGGCTGATGCAAACAAGCAATTGAACAGATGTGTGAGCAAATCTTACATATCAAGAAAAGAAGCAAAGAAGGAGGCTTAAAGACCATCACTTGATCGACCAGATTTAAGGGCATTTAAACATCATGTAACGATTTAACTAACCTAAACATTGCATATTCCAGATTGTACAATGGAATGCACATGTATTAGGTTATGCCATGTATGATGATGCCTAAATGTACAGATAATAAAGCAGAGTGATTCATCATTGCACGCACAATTGAATTGCAGGTTAAGGGCCGCCGATTCCGCTTTTCGGGCATATTGTCAAAATAAGCCATAAAAGATGTAAAGAAGTCATTTTGAGTTATGGGCTTGGGCTTAACTAATTTCGCAATGGAGGGGGGTGTTTCGGGTAGAACCTCACTAAAAATTGAAGGGAAGGGGAATAGTGAAATGACTCTATTGTCTTCCTAATATTACACTCAAATGCAATCTGCCGACGCCTCGTGTCACACCCGACCTCAAGTAAAACAAACACGCAAGCATTCATTGCCCTGCCCGCTTGCATCTCCTCTCCCTTTCCTTCTACCTCGATCCCCGCCACAAAGACTAGGGTTCCTCCAATGAAGCCATCGCCATCGGGTCCCATCCGCCTGGTCTCGACGATGCTATGTCCAGCTAGGCTTCATGGCCGGGCGTGGTAGGGGCAAATCTCCCTGCTGTCCTCCTCCGGCGCCGCTTATTCTCATGGTCTCCATCACCGATCAACTTTGGTTTGTCCAACACACTACTCCGGGCGGGCGCTGCACAACTATTGTTGATGCCACATCATGCGTAAGGCACCTTCTTCCCCTCCTTTCTCCTGTGCCATGGCCTTGAGGTGTTGTTGAAGGATGAGCTCATCCAACAAGGTGAGGATCTCTCTGATTTTTTGCCAAATTTTCATTCTGATCCACTATACGATGAATTGCTATGAGCTTCTTCCGCTGCTGCTATATGATGCATTGCTATGAGCTGCTCCTCGCCCCGCTATATGATGAATTGCTATGAGCTGTCAGCTGCTGTATGATGAGTTGCTATGAGCTGCTCTGCTGCTGCTATATGATGAATTGCTATGAGCTGTCGCTGCTGTATGATGAGTTGCTATGAGCTGCTATCGCTATATGATGAATTGCTATGAGCTGCCGCCGCTATATGATGAGTTGCTACAAGCTGCTCCTACCGCTGCTATATGATGAATTGCTATGAGCTGCTCCTCTGCTGCTATATGATGAATTGCTATGAGCTGTCTCGCTGCTGCTATATGATGAATTTCTATGAGTTGCTGCTGGTATATGATGAATTGCGCATCGCACTGCTGTATGATGAGTTGCTATGAGCTGTCGCTGGTGCTATATGATGCTTTTAGGTGGTGCTGCTATATGATAATAACCAGCCACTTGGACCATCGAATTTCAATAAATAATTGTTCTTCATTTAAATGTGGGTCATGCTCTTCGCTTAAATTAGGCAATGGGATCTCTATGGAAAACATTGACCAAAGTAGATTGTGCCAAGTAGATGGTATCTTTGTATTTGCATTTTGAGCAAATAGTGATGGTCTGTTTTCCTATCATATTAATTACTGCACCGGGTTCAATTTGTGATGTTTGCAAGTCAAATTAATTTCCATATGGGCAGAAAATGAAAAATATATAATGCAATCTAGACTTTCCACCGATCATACCAAAGATAAGCTGAAAACACAATGACAAGAACTGGTTGGCTTATTACATGGAGCTTATATTCACAGTGCTTATTTTCTTAGGATAACTCGTAATAACTGTCCCTAAGAAACTTGGCTAATAGAACTGCATACAAATAACATGTCACGATGATTGCAATGGAGGAGTGACGCACTATAGAACACAGATAGGCTGACCGCTGCATCTCTCTTTTTATGATGTTTCATGAAATTGCCACATACATCTTGTACTTTTTCATTGTGTAACCCTATATGCAAGTTGACACGGCTAATTTCAGACATCTCTACATGATACTACATTGCATATCCCTTTATGATACTTAAACCACCAATTAACGATTGTGTGTAACCATAAACTAGCCATGACTCAGATGCTGGACTAAAGGTGCACTCTAAGGGAGCCTAATGTACTGCATATTCCTACATGCCACCTACCATTTTGTGTAATGAATCTGCCTGCTCCTAAATATATGTCTTTGTAGAGATTCCAAGATGGACCACATACAGATGTATATAGATGCATTTTCGAGTGTAGATTCACTCATTGTGCTCCGTATGTAGCCTATATTGGAATCTCTAGAAAGACTTATATTTAGGAACTGAGGTACGAGGTAGTATCATGTATGACATCCACATATCTAATTTAGTAATTTAGCAGCCAAGAGTAGAAATCATTGTCTCCACAAAGGAATTACTGGTCGAAAATCCTAGCAAAGCACGCCACAGGTGCAGTAACAATACAAGAGAGAGAGACTTGCTTACAAGATCATATCAATGCTTCAAATCCAGATCTTGGTTGGTGAGGGAGTCCCTGACTAGGGGGTGTCCTGATAGCTGAACTATCATCACAAATGGACTCCAAGACTATGAAGATACAAGATTGAAGACTTGGTCCCGTGGTCCGGATGGGACTTTCTTGGCGTGAAGGCAAGCTTGGCGATACGGATATGTAGATCTCCTACAATTGTAACCCGACTCGGTAACCCTAACCTATCCGTGTCTATATAAACCGGAGGGTTTTAGTCCGTAGGATCTAACAACAATCATACCATAGGCTAGCTTCTAGGGTTTAGCCTCCTTGATCTCGTGGTAGATCTAGTCTTGTACTACCCATATCATCAATATTAATCAAGCAGGAGTATGGTATTACCTCCATCGAGAGGGCCCAACCTGGGTAAAAACATCGGTCCCTTTGTCTCTGTTACCATCCGCCTAGACGCACAGTCGACCCCTACCCGAGATCTGGGGTTTTGACAATCGACATTGGTGCTTTCATTGAGAGTTCTTCCTGTCATCACCGATAGGTCTGGCGGCTCCTTCGATCATCAACAACGACGCGATCCAGTGGTGAGACTTTTCTCCCGGACAGATCTTCAGATTCGGGCGGCTTTGCAATGCGGGCCAATTCGCTGGCCATCCGAGCAGATCGAAGCTACGCCCTGGCCATCAGGTCAGATTTGAAGTTTGAACTATACGGCCGATATCCGCGGAGACTTGATCTTCGACGGATTCGACCCACAGCCAAGCATGCCGACTGCCTCGATGGGCACGATCTAGCTTTACAACCAAACAAAGGCTCAAGGCCGCACTCAAAGATCCGCCCGACCCTTAATCTGGAGCCGAATCCCCGATCGAGGACGAGTGGTTGACATCGCCTTCGGGCTACAATCTCACGGAGATTGAGCCAACTCCATCCCCGTCCTTTGCGAAGACCTCGACCTGGTGCCGGACTCCTCTCCGACCAACCCTCCGCTACCGCCAATCGAATCCGACACGCCGGGTCATGGAGTTCAAGGTCAGACATCTTTTCAAAGAGCCGCCTTTGGCGACATCCTGAATTCATTAAAGTCTCTCTTTATCCGGAGATCCTCGCCGACTACTTAACAGGAAGGTTGGGATACGGACGACTTAAATTCAACGCCCACCCACCACCCACTTTTTAGCCACTGTCGATGATTTGACCGACATGGTCGACTTCGATTCAAGACGCCGACGGTATGGACGACGACGCCGAGACGACTCAAGACCCAGCGCCATAGGCATCGGAAGGCCACCTCCATATGACATATACATGGTGGACATCCCAAAAGATGGGAACGGCGATGGAACAACGGAGGATGGCCCCTCCAAGAAACAGCCAAGCGCCGACGCCGGCAAGCGCCGCCTAAATCCCGCCGAATAAAATGGTGATCCCGCACGGAGATAATAACACCCCTGACAAGGTTGAAGAGAACCCTCCAAAGCAGGACTTAGCGCAGAGGAGGGAGAAGCAAGTCCGCATGACAAAGCGGGCAGAAAGAGAGGTCGAGGACGATAATTATGCGCCCCTCCGAAGATGAGGCAAGCCTCGACGATGACGAATTTGTCGTGCTCGAGGATCCCGCCGAACAGGAGCTGCTTCAAATGCAGGCTTATAGCCACGGCAAGCAGCCTCAAGAAAAGCAGCAACAGCTTAGAGCTGACCAGATCTGCTAATCGGCTGATGGACCAAGTCCTTGTAGTCAAGAGTATGAACTCGAACGCCTCCAAAAGCTACCCCAAGCACAGGCCGCTGCCTCGATCGAGGAGGAAGCACCCAAGTCACCAGCGCACGACATGGCAGATCGCCACCCTGGCTGCGATGCAGAAGCCTCTCGCCCTCCGCCAAGCCACATCCCGACGCCACCAAAAGTACCAAGGCACGGAAAACGCGCCGGACTTGCGATATATATTGAGGATAAGGCAAACATACAAGATCGATTCACGGATCGCAGGCGCCCCAACGACGCGGGATGATTACAACCGCCGGATACAAAGAACCCGCCGGGTCAACACAGAGACAAAGCTCATATGAGCTACGCCGTGATATAGCCCAATATGAGGCGCCGACACCCACTATGCGCACATATGAAGTAATGGAACATCAAATCCCCGAGGGCTTCAAACCCGAAACATCGAATCATACGATCGCATTCACGATCCTACGGTCCGGATCAAGGACTATCTCCTCCATATCCACATGGCCCGCGGTGATGATCTACATGCCATCAAATACCTCCCACTCAAGCTTAAAGGACCAGCTCGCATTGGCTCAACAGCTTGCCAGAGAATCAATTGGTTGTTGGGAGGACCGAAGCCGCATTCCTTGATAACTTCCAGGCACACATGTGCACCACCAGACGCCGATGACCTTAGCCACATAATTCAGCAGCCGTAAGAATCGCCGACAATTCTGGACACGGTTCCTAACAAAGAAAAATCAAATCGCTGATCGTCCGGATGCAGAGGCCCTTGCAGCCTTGAAACCTAACATCCGCGACGAGTGGCTTGCCCGACACCTAGGACAGAAAAGCCAAAATCCATGGCAGCCCTCACAACACTCATGACCCGCTTTTGTGGGAGAGGACAGCTGGCTGGCTCGGCAACAACTTGGCCAAACATCCCGATAGTTCGGATACCAAGGACAGCAATGGCAGGTCTCACAATAAGAACAAGCGCCGATTAACGGCGATAACATCAAGATACGGCCGCCAATGCCGAATTCAGAGGCTCTAAACCCGTCAGCGGAAGAAGCCGCTCAAAAGAAATACCCAAGGCCCGGCCCAACTTGGACCGGATAGTCGATCGCCAGCGTATACATGGCACTTCGAAAATCAGCCAATCACACCAACAGGGATTGTTGGGTGTTCAAGCAAGCAGGCGTTAAGTGCCGAACTCAATGACAAGGGGCTGCATAGCGATGACGAGAAGAGCCCCGCCGCCGAACAATAGAGGATGTATGTTTTCCTACACAAGTGCGGACGGTGAATATGATATACGCAACCCACATACCCAAAAGGGAGCGAAGCGCACTAAGGGACGATATGCGATGGAGCCACCGCCCGGTTCAACCCATGGTCTTCCCGCCGCATCACCTTCGATCAAGGGACCACCCCACTAGCATCGGTCACGGCGGTTTTGCCGCATTGGTTCTCGACCCATTTATCGACGGATTTCACCTCAGCAGAGTCCTCCGATGGACGGCGTAGCAGCCTGAACCTGCTTTATCAGATACAAAGGCGCAAAATGGGCATAGACCCTCAAGGATTAAACCTACAAAGACGCACCTTTAAAGGCGACATACCGTGTAGAGGCCAGTTGTACGGGCTCGCTACACTCAAAGTGGTCTTCGGATCCTCGGATAACCGCCAAGCGAAGAGTTATTCTTCGACATCGCCCCATTCCGCAGCGGTTATCATGCAATGCTCGGGCGAACCGTGACGGTAAAGTTCAATGTGGTGCCGCACTATGCATACCTCATGCTCAAGATGCCACCCTCGAGGAGTAATCACGGTCAATGGAAACACCGAACGATCTTCTCCGAACGGAGGAGCACACGGCGGCCTCGCGGCGGAGGTACAAAGCAGCCTCTCACAAGAATTCTCGAGTCCGCCATTAAACGTCCGGACACCGCTGCCGCGCACCGAGTAATCCTACAACAAGATCTTCGACACGATTCAAGCATCGCCAGAGTAATCCGCCCCAACCTCCGCCTCGCGAAATCGCAAGCTAGTATTACGCGACGTAATTACGCCGGAGATACCATGGGCATATGGGGAGGGCAAGACCACAAGACGCTAAGAATGCGGCTCGACCGCACTGTGGCCCCGATTGTGCATTCTTTTCTTTTTCCCTTTTATTCCTTTTTTCTTACTTTCGTGACTCCGCCTTTGAGAAGTCCTGTCCGCACTTGAATCGCCGAACTCACGATGTAACAGCCAGTGGAAGCGAAAGCCACGCCGAATGTTCAGTGGTCTCTATTACGAGCATTATACCTGTTTTACATACCATCCCGCAGCTTACCCCTCGAGGGGGACATGTTAGATAGTCCCATCCCTTGCTTATAGCACTATTTGTATCGCTTTGATTTCATTATGTACTCTTTATGAATAAACAATGCATAGCTTTTGCCTATTATTGCACTCTTTTATCTATCCATATATGTTCATTTCTGACATGTTGCACCAGACATTTTGGTACGGCCAATACACCAGGGGATTAAGTATCCCAAAATTATGGTGTGATAAGTCCAACACTTTCACAAGTGCGGCACCTCAACTTATAGCATTATATGAATCGCTCAATCATGTCTTGGGTCAATAGTTGAGTTTGCCCGCCCCGTGTTTTGGTACCTTACGCCCGCTATATCGCTAAGGTAGCATCGGAGAACCATCATGATTGTGCCCCAGCTTAAGCTGGGTCGAGCACCTCAAAGGAGAAAGCTAAAACCGACTGTTGCGATAGGGCGAGAGCCGGTCGCTATTCGAGAGATTTTTCGGTCCCTAAAGACTTATGCCGCTTAGAGCGAGGAACCGAATTGTCCGTCCAAGGCGGATAGCGCCTTAACGCGTCTTCCTGATACTAGGCTTCACTTTAAATTTAAAATTATAGAATTCTATGGCTAAGTGAGAGTGTTCAAGCATTATAAGTCCGGTTTCCTTGTTCGCTGTGTTGAGCGCCTCTCAGATGGACCCAAGAATGGGAAGAAGAGTGCTCAAGTTTATCCCAACACCCCAAAGACTGTGGCATGGGGGCTGAAGCCAACGACTTGCCATCTCTCAAATTTGATAAACGGCCGCACAGAAGGTAATATTTTAAATTAACAAGCGTTGCTTAGCGATATGAACAAGTTTTCAGCGACAGATAACAAATGCGAGCCTATTCAAAATTACATCTTTGGAGCACTCATCCGCTTATTCGCTGGCACCTTCAGAGGCCCTCATAGTACATTTCGGGCGCGATGCTCATGGTCTTCGTGGTCTGGTCCGTCACAAGCTTCTCCGATCCAGCTTGCCCCAGCACTTTAGCACGGGCAAGGGCCCGACGGACACCTTCAATGCAGACGGAGCGCTTGATGAGTTCAAGTCACCGACAGCATCCACCAGCCGCTGCACCAAGCCGGTAGCTCCTGTGCATGGCCTCCAATGGCCACGCCGCTTATAAGGCTCTTCATGGCCTGTTCGGGCGACCTAGGAGCTCGACCAGCTGCTTCAGCTGGTCGCCAGGGCACCGGATGTTCGGCCCGATAACGAGACTAGAACACCTTTTCCGCCGAGCCCCTCCTTGGCGCAGTACAATGCGGCAAGATCGCACACACCACGGGAAAATTCATGAATGCTCCGGAGAACTCCGAATCCGGTAAGTAATAGGTAATTCACTTTCACATGCTTGCTTTGCATAAAGAATGCCTTACGCGCCGCTTATCTCTTTAACGACTCAATTTCTTGAGGGCTTTTTGGGCCTCGGCCTTAGCAGCTTTGCACTTCTCAAGAGCCGAGGCGAGCCTCGACTCTCGAGTCTCCGAAGTCACACTCTAACTCTCGTGTTTTTCCACGAGAGCTTGGAGCTCTTGCCGCACCTTTGGCCATCTGCGCCTCCCCCTTCTCTCTCAAAGCGCTCTGCAGCCGCTGAGTTTTCGCCACGGACACCGCTTCTTTCTGTGGTCGCCACCTCGCTCGCGGGCCCCTGCTGTACCCAAGTTATTCATGTTATTTTTGCAACCAAAACCTTTTCTATAAGGTATTTCTTTGATAAGGTATTACTTACCTTCCTTGTCCTCAAGCTGCTTCTGGCTTGTCCGAGCTCGCTCGGACCGCCGAGGTTCTGGCTTCAATGCATTGACCTCCGCAAGGCGGGCAGAGGTCAAAGAAAGAAGCCTCTGCATTCCCATATTGACATACTTATGTTAGACTCACAGAGATATCTTTTAGATCCTTAGTCCGGCTTTTCTTCCAACACCTAACTAAGCATCAGGGCTACTATCTATGCGTAATATTTTTACATATTCTAAAACTTACCTCAAGGCCCGTTAGAAGGCTGGTACAGTGCCGTCATCCGCTTGGCGGACTGAACTGTCCGGATCACCGCCTCATAACAAAGGCGGTGCTCCTCCTCGATGGAAGCGCCGCTAAGCGCCCAAGAAGCTATCCGTGCCTCCGTTGGACGGAGGACACCGTGTTCACCTTTCTTATGGCGATCCGCTGGACGGACTTCGAATCACCGATGTTTCCGCATGGAGTCCGGATGAGGGTCGGGCTTAGAGCCCCGGGGTCTTGCCCCCACGCTACCGAGTCCGAGAGGTTTCTTGTGGCCTCGCGCGCCACCTCCTTCTGACCAAGCCCCTTGGGCACCACCGCTGTCCCCGCAGCGTAAAGGAGGCGGCGGAAGCAAAGTACTTCCATTTCCGACGAGCCCAGGACCCGCCGATGAATCGCTAACTCGCCTTGGGCGGGCTACACCATTGTTCGACATTAGAGAACACTCTGCAATAATAAAAGCCATGGGTATCCGGACACTTACGATCTCGCCAGGGCTTGACCTCGAGGCCAATCCTCCTCGCCGTCAGCTTCACGCTGGTGAGAAGTCCGAGGAAGGGTTCTTCCTTCTGATTCTCCGCCTCCCAGCTTGGGGCGGCCTTCCTTTTTTCTCCTCTTCGCTGGGAGGAGCTTCTTCTTCCTCCTCGCCTCGTGAGAAGATTCTGCTCAGAATCCGACAAAGACCAAGCGCCGGAGCTCCTTCGAGTTGCCGTGGCCTCCTTCTGGTTTCTTCTCCGACCACATGGGGTGCCGGAGCCAGCAGCCCCGCCAATCGGGCGCCTCTGGGTCTTCGGGCAAAGGAGCCGGATAGTTAATCTGTCCGGACGCCTTCAGCCAGTCCTGCCAAAGAATAGGGAGTTTTAGATCCCACATAAAGTCAATCTATGAAAAAGAGTCCCATAAAGGGTAAAATAACTTACTCGCCGGCTTGACGCCGTGAGCTGTATCCGCGATCTTTGTTAGCGGATGCTTGGGCTTCAGCGCCATTGAATAGCACCTTCCGTGCATCTTCGCACGAGTGTCAAGAGCCGCTCAAGGTTCGTGCTGTGGCCGATCGAACTCCACAAGTTAAAGGCCCGTTGTTGGCAGGCAGAGTCCGCTGATGAGCATCACCGGATTACGCCGACAAGCCCGAGATTCTTGTCCATCAAGTTTCGGACGATGTTTGAGTCCGGATAGTTTTTCCGACTCCTCACGCCAGCCCCGCTCTTTCCATGACGAGAGCCGTGGGGAAGCCAGATCTAAATTGGGGCTGCCACCATTCGGGTCGCGTGGCTCGGGATGTAGAACCACCCCGATTGCCACCCCTTTATTGTCTCCAAGAAGGCGCCGAGCCATGGGACTTGGCCATCTTGCCAACCATGGCGCTCAAGACTCGCTTGACGGCTGCCCACTACCTTCGGCCGACGTTGAAGATCTTCATCCATAAGTCGGGCGGGCTGATGCGAGGAAGGTCGCATACCCATTTATAAACGCCGAGATGTTGAGGATGAAATTCAGGCCATGACGTGGAAGTCCAGGCCAGAGAGAACATGAGCCCCGGACAAATGGGTGAAGTGGAAACCTAGTCCGCGGAGGAAATGGGGAGAAACACCACCTCTCATGGGGCCCGGGTTGAATGAGCTGCCCAAGATCGGCAGCCTCAGTGCGCGATGTCGCCGGACAAGTATTCGCCTCTCGCAGTCTTATGATGTGCCCTCCGTGACGGAGGAGGCCATCCACCTGCCTCCCGCCTCCCAACATGGTTGGAGAAGGTTGAGGTGGGATGTGCGACTTGGGCGCTGGAGCTCGAGTACGCCGGAAATGGATGAGCAAAGGAGGAAGAAGGCGAGGTGAAAAGGTGGATCCTTATCCCTTATATGGACGGACGGTTACACGCCCCCACCAGCCTCGGTAAAACTCGCTATCTCCCAAGCGCCGTAATCAATGGCGCGGATGGGTTACCCACGTCTGTATTGATGAGAATCCTGAATAAGGGGGCACGATCTATGCTTTGATAAGACGTACAAGGAAACCGCCGCTAAATGCGCCGAGGTGGAACAAAGAAAAACGATTCATATAAAGGCCTGGCCGTCAGTGATGTCACGCCGAATACGCCAGCAGATCTCAGGAAAAATTATTCTCTACGGTGTCATGTGGAACTTGTTTTGCAGAGCCGACACTATCCTTGTGTTCAAACCTTCTATGAAGCATTCGGAGGAGGAACCCGCCGCAATGTCAAGACAATCAACGCGCCGGACTCGCTGCCATTGAAGCCTGGTTCTGTGGGCTACCGAGGAGTCCTGACTAGGGGTGTCCGGATAGTCAACTATCATCACGGCCGACTCCAAGACTATGAAGATACAAGATTGAAGACTTCGCCCCGTGTCCGGATGGGACTTTCTTGGCATGGAAGGCAAGCTTGGCGATACGGATATGTAGATCTCCTACCATTGTAACCGACTCGTAACCTTAACCTATCCGTGTCTATATAAACCGGAGGGTTTTAGTCCGAGAGGAAGAACAACAATCATACCATAGGCTAGCTTCTAGGTTTAGCCTCCTTGATCTCGTGGTAGATCTACTCTTGTACTACCCATATCATCAATATTAATCAAGCAGGAGTAGGATATTACCTCCATCGAGAGGGCCCAACCTGGGTAAAACATTGTGTCCCTTGTCTCCTGTTACCATCCGCCTAGACGCACAATTCGGGACCCCTACCGAGATCCGCCGGTTTTGACAATCGACAGTTGGCAAAGCTGTTAGATCTAGAAGAAACATCGCCTTGTAGTTTTTGCCAGCTGCATAACAGGTAACAACGATCGTTAGTATATTTGAAGTACATCGGGCAGGTGATGCCGGACGGTTTAAAGGTGACAAGTACCTAGGCCGTGGCGGGTGCTTTGCATCTCTCCGCACGGTGGGAATCAGGTTAGAAACGCCGAGGGTGATGAAGCTGCGCTTGGCTGCCGGGGTCCGTAAGGAGATCTAGAACCGCCGAGTAGGGTGTTTGTGGAGCGCTCCGTAGGGTGGACTATGGTGTGGGCGGCGATATGTCACCATGGACGAGGGCGAGGTGAAGCTGCTCGTGGTTGCTAAGGATGGTGTCAAGACGCGGATCTGCGGCCGTGGACGGGCGCCGGTTGCCCGTGGTTGGGTTAAGGATGGTGTCGATGGCGCGGATCTCATGGGCTGTGATGTGGCATCGGGCTGCCCGTGGTTGGGTTAAGGCTGGTGTCGGATTTATGCGGATCTCGCGGCCATGGACGGGCATCGGTTGCCCGTAGGTTGGATGAGGGTGCGAGGAAGCGGATCTCGAGGCCATGGACTTGTGAGTTGGCAAAGCAGACCCGTAGGGTTGAGAATGGTATAGGCTAAGTTACTTCGGTAGGGTTGACGATGGTATCGTGAAGCGGCCCGTGAAGGTTGAGGAAGGTGTCGGCGAAGAGGATCGAGGCCGCCGACGGGGCGCAGGGTGGTTCGGGTGTGGACGGTTGCCTCCGGGGGAGTATTTAATGAGCCGCTGCAGATGCGCCGACGTGTTGACGAGGCGTCAGGACAAGGCCGACACTATATGGGTTGTGGTACAGTGGTGGATGAGCAGTCTACTTGTTTCTAGGGGAGGTGGGAGGTTAGATGCGGCCGTAGAAGCAGATCCGGCGAGGTGGACGCCGCTGGCACTGAATGGGCTATGGTACGCCGGTGGATGAGCAGTCTAGGGTTTCAATAGGGGAGGGAGAAAGGGCGATGAAGTACTTAACAGCGTGGATGTAAGATGCCCGTGCCGTGGAGTTAGTCGCTTTATGCAGAGGGGAGAGGAAATGGGGTGCCGTAGTGGGGGGAACCGGAAGTTACCAAAGCAGCCCTCGACCTATCATGTAGATGAGGGCGGTATTGTAACTGTTGGTCTCCGTGGCACCAAGGACAAAAGGGGGTTTCATGCTAAACACTAAGGTGGCGGAAATTTTAGAAGGAGGCGGAGATTTGTTACCGCTCATGGATCGCTCAGATCCACTTTCAACTAATTTTGGACCGTATAAGCGGAAGGTCATGCTAGACTGTGTACACGGGCACACGCCAGCCAGTTAATAACTGGTGAAGTCCACCCTAAAAAAAAGACTAACTCGATGATGCGCCGATAACTTGACGCTCTCACGGCCCGCCATTTGTACGGTGTAGTGGCGCTGCTCGTAAAAAGGGATCAAACGCCAGCCTATGTATTTTCGTAAATAGATAATTTAGTGCCATTGGTTATTTACTTTAAACATAATGCATTGACGGTTAGTGTAGAAGCGTAAGAAAAGAAATGGATATTGTAGTTAGCTACTTAAAAGTGTTAGCTCATATAATTACATAGCCTCCATTTCATAAATTATGCACTGCTGAATTCATATATGAATATTACATATATTACTTCAAAATAGAAACTTAAATCATCCTGCATCTAATGAACTTGAATGCAAGAGTAATAATGGTGCATGTACATGATAGCTACATTGGTTTTTTGAAGAAACATCACTCGTAACTTTGGCATGCACAACTGAAAACATTTATTTAAATAGAAAAATGTGATATGTGAGTGTCCAATATTTATAGCGTTGAATCAATATTGTACCTTGGCCACGATATTTAAGTAGATATTGACTTATGTTCAAGCGATGCACATCCGATCGCTAGATAGTGATACATGAATGAATTGTGCAATCTCTCACACGAATACATATCTCATTTCCTGTAGGCATCGGAATCACACACGCACACTTCATGTATTTCTTCCTCCGTCAGGGTTAAATTCGCTTTTCTACCCCGCCCCTACAAGTCTCTCACACAAGTACACACGCCTCTATGTCTAAGACGCCTACCCCTTTAATTCCACCCCACCCACAGCCACTAATGTCTCAAAGTATAATAATGTCTCTCACACATATGCTATCTACATATCCCTTAATATAGCTAGATATGTGTCACACAAACTCCTTCTCCTACTAGCAAGATGCCCATGCGCTGCAACGGAACAACAAGATGCATTTGTATGATAAGTTTGTTTGTGGGAGAAAAGGATGAATGAGGGAATGCCTTATTTGCAAATGCGAGAGGGGTGGGTATCTTTTTCCAAAATTGCCATATTTTCCTTCCTGCCTTCGGATGTAAATCGGATGGTCTATATTGCAGGATGGCAGGAACACCATCATCACCAACTCTGTTTTTTATAGAGTAGAGATATGTGAGTGTCACTGCCCCCCCCACACACACACGCACTCCACACTTCCCAACACCGAAGGAGTAGGGTGACACCTCGATCTTGATACTAATCTATCGACCGGGCCTCTCTCTCAAACATACACACACACACACACTACCCGCACCAAGGAGTAGGGTGACACTCGATCTTGATACTAATCTATCGACTCGGATTCTCTCTCAAACATACACACACACTAACTGGGCACCAAGGAGTAGGGTGGCACATCGATCTTGATAATAATCTATCTACCCTCTTTCAAACACACACACACACACACACACACACACACACACACACACACACACACACACTAGTTGTGCCTCCGCGCTCACCGCCAAGACACTCCCCGACACGCCTTTCTCCCCCAACAATGACAAAGAGAAGGGTGACAACTCGATCTGATCACAACTCGATCCATCTTTCTTCTTGCCTTCAGAACTCACCATCGCGGTCGATCATCGTGGCCTTAATTTTTAGTGTGTTGTTGCATTCTTGTTCCACCAATACCGACATGCGATCCCTTTGCTTAATTATATGCATCATCGTAACTAGTACTCCATCCGTCAATTTATAAGGTGTGCTTACCTTTTCCATCAACTTCGTGGCAACGCACGACATCTTGCTAGAAACACTAGAATATGTATATATAATCCGATGTGATAGTCCATTTGAAATCTCAAAAAAGACAAATATTTAGGTATGGAGGTGAGTAATATATTAGGAGTATATCAAACAATAGTGATTTTTTTCAAGTTTGTGAACAAATACGATTATTCTACTACTTTTGATCCGGCTGCAACGTGACGGCACATTGCTAGTAAAGGAAAAGGCCTCGCAGATCTCGGTAGGGGGTCCCTAACTCGGCTGCCTAGGCGGATGGTAACAGGAGACAAGGGACACGATGTTTTACCTGTGTTTGGGCCCTCTCGATGGAGGTAATACCCTACCCTCGCTTGATTAATATTGATGATATGGGTAGTACAAGAGTAGATCTACCACGAGATCAGAGAGGCTAAACCCTAGAAGCTATCCTATGGTATGATTGTTGTTCGCCCTACGGACTAAAACCTCCGGTTTATATAGACACCGGATAGGGTTAGGGTTACACGTAGTCGGTTACAATGGTAGCAGATCTACATATCCAGACGCCAAGCTTGCCTTCCACGCCAAGGAAAGTCCCATCCGGACATGGGACTAAGTCTTCAATCTTGTATCTTCATAGTCTAGGAGTCCGCCAAAGATGATAGTTCGCTATCCTGACACCCCTAGTCCAGAGTCCCTTAGTAGCCCTCGAACCAGGCTTCAATGACGACGAGTCCGCGCAGTATATTGTCTTCGGCATTGCAAGGCGGGTTCCTCCTCCGAATACTTCATAGAAGGTTTTGAACACAAGGATTGTGTCCGCTCGCAAAAACAAGTTCCACATACTACCGTAGATGAATAACCTTTGCACAGATTCATCTGACGATTCCACGCCGTGACATCACACCATGGCTAGGCCTTTTATTCGAATCGCTTTTATCTGCATCCACCTCAAAAAGCTTAGCGAGGCGGTTTCTTGGCACGCCTTATCAAAGCGTAGATCATGCCCCTTATTCCGGATTCTCATCAATACGGACGGTAACTCCATCCGCCGCCATTGATTACGGCGCTTGGGAGATAAGCAAGTTTTACCAGTTGGCGGGGACGATAACTTCGTCCTCATTCATATAAGGGATAAGGATCCACCTTTTCACCCACGCCTTCTTCCTCCTTTGCTCATCCATTTACGCCAAGACTCGAAGCTCCAGCGCCTAAGTCCGCACATCCCACCTCAACCTTCTCCAACTATGTTCGGAGCGGAGGCAGGTGGATGGCCTCCGTGAACGGAGGGGCACATCGAAAAGCTGCGGAGGCCGGATACTTGTCCAAAGAACATCGCAAGACCGGCTACCCGACGAGGGCAGCTCATTCAACCCCCTGTGCCCCATGAGAGGGTGGTGTTTTCCTCCACTTCCTCCGGGACTAGGTTTTCCACTTCACCCATTTGTCCGGGGCTCATGTTCTACTACGGCCTGATTTCCATGATCCGCCCCAATTTCATCCTCAACATCTCGGCGCTCATCGTCAGGTGCGTAGGCCTTCCTTCGCATCCAGCCCCACTTAGGCTTATTGCTGAAGATCTTAATGTCAAGTCGGCAAGGGTGGGCGGCCGCTGCCGAAGAGCGGAGGCGCCATGGTTGGCAAGATGGCCAAAGTCCTCAGGGCTCGAGGTCTCCTTTGTGGAGACCATAAAGGTGGCAATCGGGTGGTTCTACATCACCTACCCGCTGATTTCAATGGGCGGCTGCCCCGATTCCGATCTGGTTTCCCACACCGCTCTCATCATGGAAAGAGACGGCCCGACATGGGGGAATTCAGACGAGCTATCCGGACTCCAAACCCACGTCCAAAACCCGTGGACAAGAATCTCAGCTTGTCAACGTAATCCGTGATGCTCATTCACCGGATTCTCCCATGCCAACAACGGGCCTTCAAATTGTGGGAGTTCGATCCGCATAGCACCCATCTCTGAAAAGGCTCTTCACACTCACGCATTTAAGATGCCTCGAATGTGCTGTTCAAGGCGCCGAGGCTCCTACATCCGCCATCAAGATCGTGGATTCAGCCGCAGCATCAAGCCAGCGAGGTAAGTTATTTTACCCATTATGGGACTCTTTTTTCATAGTTTGACTCTATGCGGATCTAAAACTCCCTAACCTTTAACAGACTAGCTGAAGACGCCCCGGACAGATTAACTTTCCGCCCCTTTGCCAGAGGACCCAGCGGACGCCTCGATTGACGGGCTGTCCCCGGTACCTCATGTGGTGCCGAGAAGAAGGCCAAGAAGGAGGCCACGGAACTCGGCGAGCTCCTAATCGCCAGGGGCTGCCGACTCATCGCCCGACAACCCCGAGGCGGAATCTCCTCCGAGGAAGAAGAGGAGGAAAGAAGCCCCTCTCCCATGGGGAGAGAAGAAAGGAAGGCCGCCTAACCGGGAGGCCGGAGGGTCCAAGAAGGAAGGACCTTCATCCGACTTCTCCACCAACACCGGACAACGACGAGGAGGAGGGCCAACAAGGGCCAAGCCTCGGCGAGATCGTAAGTGTCCGGATACCCATGGTTTTTTTCCATTGCATAATGTTCTCTAATGCTGAACAATCATGCAGCCCGCCTAAGCGAGCTCACGCCTGGCCGAGCGGGTCCCTCGAATTCGCCGGAAGTGGAGAGTATTACCGCCGCCTCACCTCACGCTGCGGACGACGCCGAGGTGGGGCTCCAAAGCGGCCTGGTCAAGAGGAGGTGGCGCAGGAGGCGCCGCAAGGCAACCTCCCGGACTCAGCGCGAGGGGAGGAGATCCTCAGGGCTCTAAGCCCGACCTCGTCCCGGGATTCCATACTGAACCTTCAGCGGTTCCGGGTCCGACAAGTGGCCCTTCAGAGAAGGGAAGACGCCGGTGTCCTCCGCCCAACCGAGGCACCGGATAGCTTTATTGAGGCGCTTAACAGCAAGCCCATCGAGGAGGAGCACCGCACTATTATGAGTGTGGTGATCCAGAAGTTCAGCCCGCCAAGAGCGGGCTGATCAAGCCTGCACTGCAGCCTTCTAACAAAGCTTTGAGGTAAGTTTAGAATATGTAAAAATATTACCGCATAGACAATAGTCTCTCGATGCTTAGTTCGTGTTCGGAAAGAAAAGCCGGACTAAGGATCTAAAAAGATATACGCAGGAGTCTAACATAAGTATGTCAATATGGTAATGCAGGCTGCGCTGCTGACCTCGCCGACCGATCATGGAGGTCAATGCATTGAAGCAGCCTCGAGCGGTCCGAGAACGAGCTCGGCCTTGCCAAGAAGCAGCTCGAGGACAAGGAAGGTAAGTAATACCTCATTAAAGAAATACCTTATAGAAAGGATTCAGCTTGCAAAAGATAACAGAATAACATGGTACTGCAGGGCCACGAAGCGCAGGTGGCGACTCTCAAGGAGGCGGTGTCCGTGGCCGAAACAAAGCTCGCTGCGTGAGCGATCGAGCGAGAGAAGGGGAGGCGAGCTGGCGGAGGTACGGCAAGAGCTGCAGGCTCGTGAAAAACACGAGGTTTGGAGCGTGACTCAAGACCCGAGAGTCCGAGCTTGCCTCGGCTCTTGAGAGTGCCAAAGCTGCTAAGGCCGAGGCCCAAAAAGCCCTCCAAGAGATTGAGGCATTAAAGAAGATCGCTATGGTTAAGGCATTCTTTATGCAGAGCAAGAATGTAAAAGTCAATTATCTAGTACTTACCCGGATATGGAGCTCTCCAGAGCGCTTGCAGATCTGCCTCAGTAGTGTGATGATGTCGCGGCTCTACCGCCGCCAAGGAGGGGAGCTCGACGAGAAGGTGTTCTGTCTCAAGATGCTAAGGACTAACGCCTGGTGCCCTGAGCGACCAGCTCAAGAAGCTGGTCGAGCTCCACAAGGTCGCCAACAGGCCATGAAGGGCCTCATAGTTCTGGCTGTGGCCATTGGAAGCTGCGCCCGGAGCTACTGGTTAGTGTAGCGGCTGGTGGACGCCGTCCATGGATTGAAGCCATCCAAGCGCTCCGCTCTGCATTGAAGGTGCCTCGTTGGCCCTTGCCCGTGCTAAAGTGCACCGGGCAAGCTGGATGCGAGAAGCTTGTGACGGACGGGCCATCAAGGGCAAGGATCATCGCAAGCCCAAATGTACTATGAGCACGCCCTCAAGGGTGCCCGCCAGAGAAGCGGATGAGTGCTCCAAAGATGTAATTTTGAAAAGACTCGTGATTTGTTATCCCGTACGCTGAAAACTTGTTCATATGCGCTAAGCAACGCTTTGTTAATTTAAAATATTACCTTCTCGGCGCCGCTTATCAAATTTGATAGATGGCAAGTCGTTATTTCAGCCCCCATGCCACGAAAGTGCTGGGTGTTTGGGATAAACTTGAGCGCCTTGTTCCCATTCTTGGGTCCGCCGAGGAGGCGCCAACGAAACGAACAAGGCAACCGGACTTATAGTGTTTGAACACTCTCACTTAGCCATAGAATTTATAATTTTAAATTTCGTGAAGCCCCTAGTATTCGAAGACCGAAGTTCGGGCGCTTATCCACGCCTTTGGCCGGACAATGCCGACTCGCCTAAGCAACATAAGTCTTTAGGGACCCAAAACCTTCTCGAACAGCCGTAATCGACTCTCGCCTCTATCATGACGGTCAGTTTTAGCTTTTCCATCGAGGTGCTCAACCCAGCTTAACCGGGCACAATCACAAAGGTTCTCCCTGCTATTTTAGCCGATATAACGGAACGTAAGGTACCAAAACATGGGAGCCGGGCAAACCCAACTATTGACCCAAGACATGATTCGAGCCGATGCATATAATGCTATAAGTTCGGTGCCGACTTGTGAAAGTGTTCGGACTTATCACACCATATTTTTGGGGTACTTAAGCCCCTGGTGTATTGGCCGCACTAAATTGTACTTGCAAGCAATGTTATAAAATGAACATATATAATGGGAAAGAATACAATAATAGGCAAGAGCTATATATTGGTTATTAAAAAGAAACCGCAAATAAAAGCAAGGAACGATACAAATTGTGCGATAAAGCAAGGATGGGATTATTTAATATGTCCCTCCGTGTAAGCATGGGATGGTATGTAAAACAGTATAATGCTCGTAGAGTACGCACCAATCGAAACTTGACGAGCTTTCGCTTCCCTGGCTGTTGCATCGTGAGTTCGGGCGCTTAATGCCGACAGGGCTTCGGAGAACGGAGTCCCAAAGTAAGAAAAATAAAAAGAAAAAGAATGACACAATCGGAGCCCTCGTATGGTTGAGCCGCATTCGGCGCGTACTGTGGTCGTGCCCCTCCTCTTATGCCCATGGTATCTCCGTGAGCTTAGTTATGTACGCCAGAAGTATCGCTTTCGCTTTCGCGAGGGCTGGGTTAGCCGAATTGCTACGCATGCTTGATCGTACAGCGGTCTTGTTGTAGGTTACTCGGGCGCTGATGTTGTCCTGGACGCTTAGTGGCTGTACTGAGAATTGCTGTGAGAGGCTGTTTTGCACCTCCTGCAGAAGGCCGCCGCAAGGCTCCTCCGCTCGGAGAGAGCGCTCGTGTTTCCATTGATTGTGATTACCTCGAGGGCTCGCATCTTGATCTTGAGGTATGCGAGAAAAGCGCATCAAGATTGAACTTTGCAATGCGGTTGGTCCAAGCAAGGCGTATGATAACCGCCATGAACGGGACTATGTCAAGATTAACTCTTCGCTCGAAGTTATCCGGGATCCGAAGACCACTTCGTGTGTAATCGAGCCTGTATAATTGGCCTCTACATTCGGTATGACGCCTTTAAAGGTCGCTTTTGTAGGTTTAATCCTTAAGGGTCTATGCCATTTTGCGATCAGATCCCGATAAAGCAGGTTCAGGTTGCTACGCCGCCCATCGTGCCTATGGTGAGGTGAACTGTCAATAATTGGGTCAAGAACCAATGCAGCCAAACCGCCATGACGAATGCTAGTGGGTGGTCGCTTCGATCAAGGTGATCGGGTAGGAAGACCATGGGTTGAACTTTGGGGCGATCGCTCCATTGCATATACGCCCCTTTAGTGCACGCCCATCCCTTCCGGATATGTGGGTTGCGATATCATGTTCACCGTCCGCACTTGTGTGGGAAAGCCCTTCTCGTCCTCTATTGTTCGGGCGCCGGGCTCTTCCTCGCCATCGCTATGCAGCCCTTTTCATTGAGTTCGGCACTTAACTTGCCTGTTTGTTTGAACACCCAACAATCCCTCGTTGGTGTGGTTGGCTGGTTTTTCGGGTGCCATGTATCCGCAGAGGCGATCGAGTATTCGGTCCAAGTTGGACGGCCCCGGTATTTCTTTTGAATGGCTTCTTCCGCCGACCGGTTTAGAGCTCGAATCCGCATTGACCGCCGATCTTCAGCATTGTCGCCAAGCACGCGGCGCTTGTTCTTGCTGCAACGCGACCTGCCATTGTTGTCCTGGTATCCGAACTACCGTGGTGTTTGGCCGTTTGTTGCTCTTCGAGCTAGCCAACTGTCCTCTCCCCGCCAAAAAGCGGTTCATGAGTGTGGTGAGGGCTGCCATGGATTTCGGCTTTTCCTTCCCTAGGTGCTGTGCTAGCCACTGTCGTGGATGTTGTGTTTGAAGGTTGCTAGGGCGCCTCGCATCCTGACACCGACGATCTGATTTTTTCTTTGTTAGGAACCGCCCAATAATGTGTAGCCGATTCTTCCGCGCTGCTGAATTATATGGCTAAGGTCATCGCCGTTCTGGTGGTCGCATATATGTGCCCGGAAGTTATCAAGGAATGCGCTTTCCTGTGTCCTCCCAACAACCAATTTATTCTGGCCGCAAGCTGTTGAGCCAATGCCGAGCTGGTCCTTAAGCTTGAGTGGAGGTATTTGATGGCGTAGATCATCGCCGCCATGGGCCATGTGGATATGGAGGAGGTAGTCCCCGATCCAAACCTGCAGGATTTGTTGTGCCATCGTATGATTCGATGTTTACGGGTTTGAAACCCTCGGGATTTGATGATCCATTACTTCATCCGTGAAGCATAGTGTGTGCGGCGCCTCAGATTGAGCTATATCACGACGCAGCTCAAATGAGCTTTGTTCGCCGTGTTCGCCCGCCGAATTGTTGTATCCGGCGTGACGCATTATCGCACGCGTCGTGGGCGCCCACGCGATCCGTAGATCGATCTTGTTTGCCTTGCCTTGTCCTCCAATATGTCTCGCAGGTCCGGGCGCGCTTCCCCGCTCTGGTACTTTTTCGAGCGACGCCCGAGTGCGGCTTGAAAGGAGGGTCTAGAGGCTCGTGGTCGCGACCACGGGTGGCCGGTCGGCCGCGATCATGCGCTGGTGATGTAGGTTTGGGTGCTGCTTCCTAATTGGGATAGCAGCCTGTGTTTGGGGTATCTCTTGGAGGGCGCTCGAGTTCATACTCTTCGCTGCAAGGACTTCAGTCCATTTGTGAGCTAGCAAGTCTTGGTCAGCTCTAAGTTGTTGCTGCTTTTTCTTGAGGCTACTTGTCGTGGCCATAAGCCTGCGCTTGAAACGCCCTGTTCGGCGGGATCCTCGGGCACGCATAAATTGGCTGTCGCCGAGGCTTGCCTCATCTTCGGAGGGAGGTATATAATTATCGCCCCTCACTCTGTCTCTTCGCGCAGACTCCGCAGCGGATCTTGCCTCTCCCTCCTCTTGTGCTGAATCCTCGCCGGAGGGGGTTGTCTTAGGCACCGATCGGGTGTTATTATCTCCCGTGCCGGAATCGCCGCTTATTGTGGCTGGATTTAGAGGGCGCCACGACGCCGGGCGCTGGGCTGTTTCTTGAGGGTCATCCTCCGCTGTTCCATCGCTGTTCCCATCTTTTGGGATGTCCACCATGTATATGTCGTGATGACGAGGTGGCCTTCCAAAGGCTCAGAGGCGCTGGGTCTTGGTCGTCTCCGCATCGCCGCCCATACCGTCGATGTCTTCGGAGTCGGTTTCCAGCATCGTTAAATCATCGACGTGGCTACAAAGTGGGTGGTGGGTGGGTGTTGAATTTCTTCGTCGTCCAAGATCCTCAACCTTCCTTCGACCGTAGTCCGCCAGGCTATCCTGATAAAGAGAGAGACTTTAGTGAATTCAAGATGTGGCCAAAGGGCGAAAGTGGAAATATGTCCGCTGCAAAGGAACTCCATGATTGGCGCCTTCAATCGAATTCGATTGGCAGGTGCGAAGGTTCGAGTCCGCACCTTGCGCCACGGTCTTCGCAGCGGACAAGGATGGAGTTCGCTCAATCGCCGCTGAGATCGTAGTCCCCCCGAGGCGGTGTCCAACCACTCGCTCCTCGATCAGAGTCGGCCCAGCTAAGGGTCGGAGCGACTCGTGCGGCCTCCGTGGCACCGTCCTGCTCGGCAAGTGCTAGATCGCGCCTATCGAGACAAAGGCGGGCGCTATTGTTGGCTCAATCCGTCAAGATCAAGTCTCCGCGATGTCGGCCGTAGTTCAAACTTCCAAATCTGACCTGATGGCCAGTATGAAGCTGATCGATTCCAGATGGCCAAGTGAATTGCCCGCAGCAAAGCCGAATCACGAAGATCTTTCCGGAGAAAAGTCTCACCGACTGCATCGTTGTTGATGATCGAAGGAGCCATCGGGCCTAAAGATGACGCATAGAG
>JAHIAM010010812.1:0-60295 GCA_021605205.1 Aegilops longissima | reverse complement strand
ATGGGGCCGAGGCGACCACGGGGCGGTGTTGTCTTTGGGTGGTGTCCCCGCCCAAACGAACCGCTCTTGCCAAAGCAGGGCCAGCGCGGGGTCATCCGGATCATCGCCGGCCCCGCGGGTTGAATCGGAGGTAACAACTCGTCGCAGCCGGCAGCACCAACCAGTTGAACCCTAAACAAGTTGGGTGGCATCGGGTACCGTGGAACAAGGGTTGCCGTTGAACGATTTTTCCTTGGCGACATCGACCAACTCGTTGTTCACGGCGCGGAGAGTGCACGGAACGCGGCGGCGCCTGCGAAAATGTAGGGCGTCGAGGATGCCCACCAAAGGCAAGGAGATGAAGTCCTCGACGAGAAGGCTTAATTAGTTACCGTGATGATGGCGCCGAGCTCGCTATGTCGAGGCACCGCCAAGGCGAGCGTAGCGATTACGGAGGGGCCGCTTGCTGCGAGAGGTGGCGGCGCGTACACCGGTGCATTAAGCTCCGTGCGGCGCGGAGACACCAATGCCGCCTCCGCCGGAGACACCAATGGCCCCGCCATCGCATTCTGCGAAGTTGCTGGCGTGAAGCTAGGAATCGGGCGGCCTTGGCGCCGCAATCCACGCACTCAACCCTGGATCAAGGTAGGCACAATGGCGGTGATCGCGCCCGAGTCGTTGTTCCACTTGCTCTTGGACAATCTCCGAATCCGCGCCACGTGCCTTGAGTTCTTGAACCTCTCGTGCTGGCTTTCCGAGCTGGTCTTTTCTCCTTCGCACACCAGGTATAGTATGACCCCATTTTGTCGACAAGCCTTTGCCGCCACACGACCAGTCCGACGCGGTTTCGAGCTTATCCTTGTTCTTCATTACATTCAACCCCTATTTAGAGTGGTGTCCCAAGGTTGTTTAGTCGAACCCACGCCATGCTTTCATCGCGCGGAAGGAATGTGAACCATTTAGAAATTTGGCTTCATTAATTAGAATGCAACCATATGGAGCTAATTACCCGGGGTGGTATTCTTACTGAACAACCTCAAGCGCCTGGTCTTCGGATCCGTGGTAAGCTCCTTTGTTTTGGTCCTTCTTGTACGGCCCCGACAAAGTTCCTGGTCGCTTGTCACCGATTTATCAAGAGGGGCGGTAGGCCTTGCTCGGCACGGTCCGCCTCCTCCTTGTCCCATATAGGCTCCGCCACTCAGAACCACCGGGACCGAGTGTGTGTTCCCCTATGTTCAGCTCTCGATTTGTTTCCCCACTCACTTGATTGGGAGTTTGCGGTGCTCGAGCAATTGATCTTGAAGTCGTAGTCATCTTCGGTGATCGAAGGATTTTCTCCTTGATCTTCTCATAACTCTCACCTTTCTCGATCATTCTCTTCACATTGCTTTTCCAAGTAGACAGGGCCTTGCTCATCTTCGTGAGGGCAGCATTGTTCACTTTATTCCCTTTGAGGCTTGTGTTTTCAAAAGCAGCGGGAACTTGTATCGCTCGTGCAGCTTCGTGAAGAGGAGGTTCGCAAATTCCTCGGTCAGATGCCTCGTGTTCTCGGTGTTGATCGAGACGGTGCTCGGAGAATGCACCCGAGCTGAAGCGAGTACCCTTGACTATTCGCTCGGGCGCTGGATTCCGTCGAGTCCACTTCAGTAACTTCCTCCTTGAGGGTGCGGAGCACGGTCGGCGCCGTCCTTCCGCTGCTCTTCTGTGGCTGCCATCTCGGCGTGCGCGCCATCATCGTGGTGGCATCCTCAGCGGCACCATCACTGGTGGCATCGTGGGTCATCTCGGCGGTACCATTGGTCTCGGATCGGTGGAAGGCGGCGCCTCATACAAGTGAGGTTGTTCCTCCATCTCCGGACAGCATCCCATAATGCCTTGCCGCCAACCCCGGCCTCATCGTGTAGGGCCATGTTTCTCTCTAAATAGAAACAAAGTTTGGTCAAAAGTTGGTTATTGTCAAGGAACAAGATCATGGTCTCATCATTTAGGGTTTATCGACACGAGGCATCCTAAAATCTAAGCTTTTATCATTGAGGGTTTTTCCGGAGGCACCCTAAAACCTAACCTTTCATCATTTGTTTTTATCGACACGAGGCACCCTAAAAGCCATGCATTAGTCACAAATCCGGGCAGTCCTACTTAATTAACTACTAAGATACCCGCCCATGCATTAGTCACAAGTACCCCATATGTCCTATTTTAGCAAAGTCATGCTAAAATTCACGGAAAATTTCAGCATGACCTTTGCTGAAAATAGGACATAATCCGGAACGGAAGTTAATCGACATTCCCAAACTCAAAACCTCTCTACTGCAATATCATCACGACACGATGGTGGGAGACAAAACCCAAAAACTAGCACCACAATGTGCCTCTACTTTCATATGGATGAAAAGGCCACAATGTGCCTCTACTACACCACAATCTTAGTTAACCGGGGACATCGAAAGTTAACATCCGCTGATTATTATGAGGACTTCATGCCCTGTTTACTCAAACTTGTTAGTAAAAAAAATATAAAATAGGATAACCCGGGATGTTGGTTGATGTCACAAAAGTTGCTAATCTCAACATGTTCTACAGTTGTTAAAATTATCTTCGTATTTAGAACAAACTAAAACAGGTCTACCAATTCAGGTAGAAGCCATCATTCATTACAAATTTGAATATATGATATTCGAAAATAATCTGTCTACAAAATGAGATACATTCCGTTTGAACTACCAAACGAACCAACGTTATTACCTAATTATGAAAAAAGTGCAGACATATAAATTATTTCATCAAGAGGAGATAAAAAAGCCAAGTAATATGATTAAGAAAATGGGATTTAGGCATCCAAATGCCACAAAGACCAAATCACATTTTAAACCAAGTTACACAAAGAAAATGCACCTGCAAAAGAGGCTGTTACAACTCCATAAGGTATATCAAGTCATGCTACTCATATTCAAAAACCTAACTCCAATATAACCCGAAAGATTGTAAAACATTATATCTCCCTTTGGCACGAATGAAAGCGAAAAAATACCATCTTTTTTGTTGATGCGTTGGTGTTTTAGAGAGAGGTAAGAAAACCGGAGACCATATATGTAGTTTCTAACATATGCAAGATTACTTAAAATTGGAGAGCCATGTCGTTTTCTTGGACCTAAATATAGCTAGTCTTGTTGAACAATAAACAGCCACACCACACTAAGACAAGTCTGAAATGACTCTCTTTGTATTGTAGTAGAAGAGAAACAAAGAGAGATGCAAGATAGTAGTATATATAGGGGTCAACCTATTATTCTAGGTAGCTGCCTTGCTAGTGATTGTGTTCCCAACGGATCCCTCCCCTGACCGCGATCTTCTACAAGGAAAAAGTAAGCTCACAACCACCATATAATTATACAAGGAAAAAATGCTACTTGGCACAAGTGTAACGGAAGCTTGAGGTAGCAGCAGATTGAAGTGATAAAGTGCAAAGGGAAGCTTGAGCTAGTAAACAATTTCTGAATGTTATAAAGTGGGGAAAGTAAAATAAAATTCATGACGAGCCAACATAGTCTAGAATGTCAAATTTTCAGTTAGTTAATTATTACAGTCCTTTGCAAAAGAGATGATCCGTCCAAGAAATTTAATACTAGATGCATGCGTCTTTGAGGATCTTTTGTGAATGACTAACAAATACCCAGAACATAGTATAATTACTAGTACCCGAGAACATAGAAATATTTAAACATAGGGGAAACCTGGATGTTCACTAATAAGTACTAGTATCTAAAACATAAGAGGATGGATCTTCTTGATGTCCAATGTAAAGTTTAGCTTTGGTCAATTCAGGCTTCTAACCATAATAAATCTACTTATAATTTTCAATGGAGGTAGTAAAAGCACACCAAAAAAATGCTTTTGAAAAATGTTCTAATTCTTCACTAGCTGTTCCAAATTTAACATATTTCTGTCATTGGTTTTGTAATTATGCAATAGATAGAAGCCACATTTAAATCCAAACACACCTTGGCATGTACAATCACGGATTATAGTTTTCATAGGCATGAAACTATTGATAACCAATTTTCTTTAAGATCACTTTTAGCTGAGTCCAGTTCAGTTCTGGGCTAGATTGGTCAATATGTGCTAATCTTAGGAAAAGTGTTTCTATTCATGATACAACTTATGTCTCCTCTAGACCAACCGGGGCGGCCCTCTAAGCTTATTAACTCATTATTCATCGGACAATGATCACCACCGCTGTGTTTGTGATCGGCTGCTTTTAAAATCGTTTCCCCGTATTATTGCCCTTTCTAACCATAGGCCACATGCAGCTGTCCATTCATAATATGGAGATGATACAACTAATTTATTGTTGACATGGACTTTGTTTTTTTTTTTTTTTGAAACAAAGACACATGTGCACTTGTAAACTAAGATTGAGGTGAGGTTTTTCCTTAAATATTAGCATGGAGCAATCGACAATAATACAAGTATCCTGTTGTAGTGCAACTACAGTTTAAAAACTGCAGGGTATTCAATGTTCTAGTTCGAATCCCAACAGTCATTGCTCAAACAAAAAAAAACCAGATGGCAACATGCTAATGTCTAAACAGAAGTTCAAGTTCGACTTGAACCTGCTCAACATCCCTGCTTTGTACTACTTCTATATGCCAAATGAATCACATGTAAATAGTCCCAATCCACACATGGCTGCCTCAGCAAACCGGCATCTTGTTTATATACTTCCCATGTTCTTCGAACACATACTAAGTAATGTGATTTTCACCAACTGCAGAATCGAGTAATAACGGATCTAACGTGTTTCTCTGGGATTAATAAGAAGAAATAGATGGGGATTTCTACAAGCATGTCCACCTTAACCAAATTGATTGAATCTAAATCACGGGATGGGGTCGATCTTGTTCTTGGAACAAATCACTAGAATCCATCAAACCCAGCCTAATTCTTGAACCAATCTGAATCAAATCCATCGGCCATCAGCAGGAGGCAGGGGAAGAAGTAGCGGCATACCTTGCAGGCGAGCTTGAATCGGCAGGTCGGATGTGAGGAAGCCGCGCTCGAGGCGGCGGGTGGCAGGCACCTCCCGGAGATCGCCTCCAGCCACGTCTCCTCCACGAGCAGCTCGGACTTGGGCGGAGGTTCGCCGGCGGGCGAGGTTGGTGTCGGCCTCGGCGCTGCTCCGTGAGTGGGGTGGGGTCGGAGGAGGAAGGGAGGATGGGGAGAGGCGTCGGTGGTGTGGTGTGGGCAGGCGGCTGCTCCGCGAGTGGGGTGGGGTCGGAGGGAGGAAGGGAGGATGGGGAGAGGGCGTCGGTGGTGTGGTGTGGGCCAGGGGTGGTGTCGGGCGGTCGGAAGGGAGAGGGAGAAGGGGAAGGAGGCGAGGAGAGAGGGGATCGTCTGATGGGGCGGCACAATACTAATGGCGCACCACCCCTCGGTCGCCATAAGTACATACATGCTAATGGCGCACCTCATCCGGTCGCCATTAGTATTTTTTTACCTTGCGAGCCAGCAGGTTATCTACCCGGACTGATACACATCAAGTCTTCTCTACTAGTTATTGGTCAGCAGCTAGTTCTCACACCAGGAGGTCTGGGTTGATTCCGGCTCCACAATTTTTTTATGCATTAAAAATGTTGTTTGATACTTACTTGTGTTTAAATATGTTCAAACTTGTTTAAATCATAACAGTAATATCTTTTTATAAAGACAGTAATATTTGGGTTGGGGTCGGTGGCGGTTGAGTGGGAGGGTCGGGGTGTGGCGGTTGAGTAGGGAGGGTGCGGGGTCGTGGTGTTGAGTAGGGGAGTCGGGTGGCGGTTGAGTAGGGAGGTCGAGGGTCGTGGCGGTTGAGTAGGGGAATCGAGGTGCTAGGGTGTGGTGGCAGTGGACGGATCTGGCGAGTGGGATAGCGATCGAGATGGAGGATCGAGATGGAGGATCAGTGTCCATGAAATTAAAAATATTCATGATAGTTCAAAAGTGCCCATGAAATACAATCGAGAAATGAAGTCTCGATTTAAATACAATCGATCTTAGCTAGCTATCTCTTCACAATATTCTTGCCCTTCTTTTTCAAATGGAGTTCTTCTATAAAGCAGACGTCCTTTAGGTAGGGTGGTCCGCTTCTTCTTGTGGTGTATGCTGCTACTTCATCATCGTCGTCATGTTAGATCCTCGGTCGCCCGTACTTGTCGAAGTCTTGCTCATTAGCTACTCCATCCATTCGATGATCTTCCTTTTGCCTCTCCTCCGACAACACGGCTGGGCTTTGGCGGGTCGGTAATGAAAAGCATTGGTCCACGGAAGCCAGTACCATGGCTCATTTTTGCGGTGGCGTTTGCGCCCATGATCTTGGATTAACCGGGTATAACCATGGTGGTGAAATACCGGTCTTCTTTTATAGCGTTCTTGGCCCATCGACCACGGAACATCGGGACCTTCTCTCGGCGTAGCTCAGCTCCCAGATCTCCTCGATCCTTCCGTAGTATCTGTCCTTGTCGTTACGGTGTAGGATTCCATCGTTACCCGGAGTTCGATAACCATCGCTCTTCATGTCCTTGGCCTCGGTGTAGAATGTGTAGCGCCGTTGATATCGTCGCCTCATAGGTCATCGGTTGTGCTCGGCGCTCGTGACAAAGGCGAATATGAGTTGTTCTTCCGGAAGAATCCTCATGTAAAGGGTGCGGCGAAGCTTCGCTTGAACCAACGCGTGAAACATGAGTTGTGCTCTTTGAGTATATCTCCGTCGGTCCTCTGTTGGCCTCGGTCATTGTACGTCTTCTTAATAAAGGTTTTGTGCTGTACCACCCAAGGATCGACCACGTCCTATGTGTTGTAGCGCGACTAGGTTTGCTCTTTCAAAGTCGGCGAGTCGACCATCGAGTCGACATGCATTTCGCGGCGACCCTCACGGTAACCCCATCCAGCGAGCCTGCCGAGGTGCTCGTGACGGGCAGACCAAGCGGGTTCTCGATGCCTAGATAATTCGTGCGAGGAGATGCACTCTTCGATCGAAAGCCCCGGCTATGCTTCCTTCCGACGTGACATGTTGCGAGCGTATCCTTTGATGACACCATTCATCCTTTCGAAGCGGCATCATGCTGTGCGAGGAACGTCGGCCCGAGTTGGATGATATCCTCCACTATATGGACCAGCGATGCACCATAACGTCAAGAGCGCGGAAGTACATCTCAAGCTCGCATAGTATCACCACGATCTCTTCCTCGTAGCCTTCGAGTTGCTCTCACGCCAATCGACTTCCGAGAGATGACGCCAAGAAGTTGCATAGGCTAAATAGCTGCTTTCACGGACGTGCGGTTCCATGATCCCAATGGATTGCAACCGAAGTATCATTATACAAAGACGTGATGCCGTGGAGACTTCATCCCATTAACTCTGCTTTCACCGGGTCTAGGTATCCGCTTATCTTCCTCACAGAATCAGAAGGGAAGTTTTAATTCCTAGGAGGCAGGTGAAAACTGCTCGATCTCTCCCTCGACTTAGAGTGAAGCACGCGGAGGGTAGTCATTTCCGGGTTCTTGGCCTTTTGCCTTTATGACGACTGAAGTCCTGGTCCCGCTCACGCATCATCATCATCATCATCATCATCATCATCATCATCATCATTAGCGCGGAAGCCCCTGCCCGATGCCCATTGATTTCAAGTCTGCCTTTGCTTTCGCCCATCTTTGGTCCTCTCGCATGTTGAGCAGGTACCAAGCAGACTCGCACACGCTCTTCGTGATATGCATGACATCAAGGCTGTGAGGCACACCGTGGATCTTTCCAAGACGGCAAGTCCCGTAAAATGACCTCGCTTTCCATACCTTCGCTAGCGGCTCGCGCCACTCACTTTTTCCCGGCTCGGGCGCCTTTTGCTTCTTTCCCGCAGGGCAGTCTTTCCAATTTTTCAACAGCTTGTCTATTTCTCGCCGCTTCGTCGCATATCGGCGCTGCTGGGTTCGGTTTCACCATCGAACAGATCCTTATGCTTTCTCCACGGGTCATCGCTGCTGGGCCACCTTCGATGTCCCATGAACACGGTTTTCAAGACCCGGATCTCTATCTAGTTGGCTTATACGTTGTGTCATCCATGCACCTTACGATCGAAGTTCAACGCCACATCGCTCGCATCCTTAGGGTGACTCAGCATCTTGTCTTTTTTATCTATCTCCGGATCATTTGCGCTATCTTCTCGCTTCTTTCTCCTCCCTATCCGCAAGTGCAACGAGGAGCTTTGCTACCTTAGGGTCCGCGAAATAGCGCTGCAGACGAGGAGGATCGGAAAGTACCACACCACTTTTCGAGGAGCTTTCTTCCTCTTCTTGTATCGAGTGACGCCACGACACGGATATATGGTAGACTCCGCGCTTCGTCCCGATAAATGATGCAATTGTTCATGCACACATGGTATTTCACGGGCGGTAAATCGAGAGGACACACGATTTTCTTCGCCCCTCCAAACTAGTCGGCACTTGTTCCCTTGGGAAGACGTTGTGCGTAATGACATGTTCTCGCCGGCTATGCGCCGGTCATTTTGTGTTTTACCTTCATCTCTAGAGCCATGAGCGCTACTTTCAGCGGGTATCCTCGGCCTGCATCCTTCATACAATGGAGTAACCGCCTAACCAAGTTGATCCATCTTGGCTTTCTCGGCGCAGCTCGCATTATCCGCTCGCTTGAGAAGCAGCTCTGAATATGAGGGTCCTGCACCCAGCCCATCGATGGTCCAATTGCCGTCTCCCGCCGCATCATCATCTTCATGATCATGCTCGTCGCCGCTTCCCGCATCTTCCTCATCATCATGTCCTGCATCTTCTACATGATGACGCGTGCAGCATCACCGCCGCGGATCATCTCCTGGGATTCTTCGCTTCCGCCGCCCGAGCCGCTGTGGTTGTCTTGCTGCCCTTCCTCATTTCTTGCCCGCCCCCATGGACGACTTCAGAGTCATCTTCATCACCTTGCCACCGATAGCCATCCATGAAACCACGCGAAGAGCAGGTGGTCCCGCGACTGCTCGAACTGGTCCGCAATAAGGCTCTTCAGTTGCATCTTCGACACGGACATCTTATCTCCGCTTCGCTCTTTTGAAGCATCTCGCCTTCATGCGACCTCAAACCTATTCACGATGCCTTCGGTCATCGGCGGACTATGGTCGCCATGGGTAGAGCAAAACGATATTTTAGAACCAAACAAAATTTGGCATGACTTTCCCTAAAAATAGACCAAAAGAATGCTTAATGCCAAAATTTCTCATTAAACGGAAATGAATCAACATTCCGCAAAATATTGGCAACTATCGATTTCAAATACCGTACACCTCCAAACGCAAACACATATGCAACACCACAAACATATGCAACAATTACTAACATATATAGATCTAGCTAGGCAGTAAAAGTGCATGTGCACATTGTTGTAGGGAGAACAACATAAATATAGCTTCCCCCCTTACTTACCTATTAAAACAAGGTAATTTAACCACTTAATTTGAATGAATCTATGGTGGAAATGAGGTGAAAAAGAGGAGGCACCCGAGACAAGGAGGAGGTGGAGAGAATGAAGTGGGGAGAAAGTGAGTGTGGGTAGGAGAGGCTGTCCAAAATATCTTGTTGTTGCCCACTTACTAATGGCGCACCAGCACTAAATGCGCCATTAGTAATCCAGTAACTAATGGCGCACTCTCCCGGCGGTGCGCCATTAGTAGATTTGCAAAAATAAAAAAAATACTAATGGCGACTTCATCCTGGATGCGCTTCATTAGTATGTTTGACAAAGCACTAGTTCAAATTTTTATACTAATGGCGCACCACTTGCATGGTGCGCCATTAGTAGTTACAACTACTAATGGCGACTTCGCGGGATACGCCATTAGTATGTTTGGACAGCGCATCAGTTCAAAAAAATTTATACTAATGGCGCGACTCATCGGCAAAAGCGCCATTAGTAGTTACAACTACTAATGGCGATTTAAGGTGGATGCGCCATTAGTATGTTTGGACAGGCGATTAGTTCAAAATTGATGATTAATGGCGCACCTTTGCATGGTGCGCCATTAGTAGTTTTCAACTCTAATGGCGATTAGCATGTGGTGCGCCATTAGAGATACTAATGGCGCACTAACTTTCGTGCGCCATTAGTGTCAATCCCATCTATAGCCCTTTTCCTAGTAGTGACCCGTATATAAGGGACGCACTGTTGGTGGCTTAGGAGAAGAAACAACAATCAAGAACCAGGCATAGCGTATCGCGCCTCCTGGTTATCGAAACCTCAAGCAATACCAACCCAACTAGACGTAGGCTTTACCTTCACCGTAAGGGGTCAACTAGTATAAACCTCTCGTGTCCTTTGTCCCAATTAACCCTTTAAGCTTCCTAGTTGCGATGGCTCCACGATTAAGTCCTTGTAAGAGGACATCTGCCGTGACAATTCCACGACAAAATCAACAAGCTTGGTTTCATCAGCCGATTTAAACTTCATCGCGGGTCATGCTCGTGGTCGGCTTCTTTAGAGATGTCATATCCACCGGTCAACATTATCTTGATAAAACTTTAGCTCCTCCATCACAAGAAACTGACTCGCATAAGCCGACGCCTCTCCTCACATTCCGTGGCTATCTTTCACTCCCATGCACAGTAATGGTGCCCTTATGACCCGCATCTTGAGCTGCAATAAACATAACACGGCCGTGCATGAACTTGGCATAAGCCGGTCGTCCAAACAGAGCGTGATAAGGGCTTTTGATCTTGACCACCTCAAAGGTTAATTTCTCAGCCCTAGAATCATATTCATCTCCAAAGGCCACCTCCACCAATCTTTCCAACTGGTATGTCGACTTACTGTGCACCACCCATGGAAAACGGTGTTGATGTCTTCAATTTTTGTCACCAACCCCATACGTCGAAAAGGTCTCATAATAGAGGCTGTTGATGCTGTTACCTCCATCCATGAGTACCTTAGTAAATTTATCCACCGACTTGAGGTGCTACCACCAAGGCTAATCAATTCGGATTGTCAACCTGTGAGGGTGATCTCTCTACTCCACACAATAGGCTGCTCGACCACCTTAAATAACGGGAATTGTTACTCAACAGCTGCTTCACAACCCTTTTATGAAGCTTCGGTCCCGCTTGCATAAACTAGTGGTGAACACATGATACGGCCCACTATTCAGCTGCTTTTGGATTGCTCGATAACCTGACTGCCGCTCACGACCTCCCGACCAGATTGTTGGTGATTATGGCCGCTTTGATTTCCTCGAAGCCGAATTTGAACCGCCACCGGGCCATGAAAACCGCCTGGACCGAGCCATCCACCGACCCATGATTGCCGTCGAACGTGTTAGAATTCTTGAAAGCCTTCATGATCGCGTTAATCCTTCCATAAGTGAGTGGCCGCCTTTCCCGGTGCCGTGGTCTCGGACAGGGTTCATTGAGCAGCTGCTCAAGAGATGGACCGACGCTGCCATCGAGGCGCACGGCCTCCCTTGCGCTCTCGATTGTTGCTCGCGTTAGTTGGCACATAAACTCCGATTACCGTCGGCTTTACGCTTGTTGCCTCCTTGATTCACCGGGTTATGTTGTTGGCCTTTTCCATTGCCGTTCTTCTTCCCTTCCCGCCTTTTTCCTCATCGACGCAGGATCCGCTGTATTATCGAATCGGCGATTTGACTAGAGCCACCATCACTGACCCATATCATTACAATCACGCTTGAGGCGCTCCAGCTTCTGTCTCAGCGGTACAAATCGGCAATTTTTTCCAACATGAGGATCGCAGAGCCGCATCCATCTTGTCGATTTAATGTATTATCTCCGTGACCTAAGCGCACCCAATGAGTGGTAGATTCACCTCCTCTTGCTTACAATTAGTTAAGTCCACAATTGACATGGACTGCTTGGTGTGTGTCTTTGAAGTTCTGAATGAACCGGCCTTTAATTCCGCCCATGAGCCGATGGAATTAGGCGGCAGGCCCTTTAACCAAGTCCGCCGCTCCATCCAACATCATGGTGAAGTACTTAGCCATTGCCGATCATCGACCTCCAACAGCTCCATGGCCATCTCATAGCTTTCGATCCACGCCGGGCCAAGTCGGCCGATAATTTGGCACCTTTCGGGTCCCTTGAAGTCCTTGGGCAGACGCACATTACGAAAGCCGACACTAAACAGGGAACGCCGCCGTTCTAGCGGCCACTCCTGCCTCAACAGAAGTTGTTGGATAGTTCGGTAAGGTTTGATGAGCCGCCCGAGCCGCTTAGTTGAGCCGCCCGCCGACCTCCCGACGATCCGGTCCCAGACCGGGTTATAACCGCCGGGTTGGTTACGCGCCATGGCTAGTTTGACAAAGCCTCCGACTCCATGTGTCGCTATAACTTGACTCCGCTTGGGCGAGGGTCGAATGAATCCTGTCTCGACTATAAGAATAAGCCTCTTGCCGAGCCGAGCCGCTCGACGAGTTCTTCCGATCCTTCGCGCCTCCACCGCTGTCGGATCGCCGCCCCACTAGGAGAGCCGCCAAATGTGTCGATGCGCGATCAGGTTCTCCATGGGGTTAGAAAAGTGACCCGTGGTGTTGGTACGTGAGCGGGCGGGGCCATATTCACATGAGGAGGTGCCATCACCCGAGGCTGAACCGGTCCCCCTGTTCCGGGTGTTATGAACTGGTTTGCTTCTGGCGGGTTACTAGGGCCGGCTGTGTGGAAAAAAGGCTCCGAGGATCATAAACCGGAGGCAAACGGGATTGAGTTTTCTGTGTCTCCTCCTCATCACCTCATTAGACGCGCTTCAGCTCATCGTAGTGGAAAGCCTCGACCGAGCTGTTGGGCCTGCATCCAAAGCCGCCTGCTCTGCGGCCAACCTGTGTCCTCGCCTACTAAGGTCTCCTTGGCTCGAAGCTATTTCTCGCAAGACCGAGCCACCTCAGCATCACGCCATCTTGATTTGCAGGAATAATCGGCGCGTTAACAGGCCGCTGGCTTATCCATGAGATCAAGCAAGACCTGAGCCGCTGCGCATGACAGGCTCCCCGCCCGCCGCCTCGACCCGGACGTTATTGCTGCCGCAGCTGTAGAGTTTTGGCCGGGTTGAGTACCAGCCATGAAGACCCCTACCCAGCTTGGCGGCTCAAAGGGGTCCGGAATACTGCTGCCATCGGAACAACCCCCAAGCCTGCCATCTTGCAGTTGATACAACGAATCCGTCTCACCAGCAAGCTAATCACCATCGGAGTGGACGGCCGCCTCACCACCGCTCACACGATCCTTCGGAAAGTTCTCTCCATGGATGCAACCACGACGGCGCACGCTTCACAACGGGTGAGTATGGGCGGTCTCGCACGCCGAGCCATCTCGACGAGGTCGGTGCAGTTGTCCGGCTCAGGTCTGCCCACCGATCCGCCGATGAAGACGTGATTCTGCCAAAGGGGACCCGTACCAGATTAAATTGAGCCGGCGCCGGGCCCCAGCCTTCGTCGTTGCTAGAGATCTTGCCGCGACGACTCTTGGTCATCCGCCCATAGCGATCCCTTGAGCCCTTCAAGTTGCCCTTCAAGAACTCAACCACTCGGCGCCGCCCCACGGTGGGCGCCAACTGTCGAGAATTGTCACGGCAGATGTCCTCTTGCAAGGACTTAGTCGTGGAGCCATCGCAAATCGGGAAGCTTAAAGGGGTTAACGGGACAAGGGACACAAGAGAGGTTTTATATTAGTTCGCCCCTTACGATGAAGGTAAAGCCACGTCTAGTTGGGTTGGTATTGCTAGGGTTTCGATGACCAGGGAGCGAGATACGCTATGCCCGGCTCTCGATTGATGTTACTTGCCCTAAGCCGCCAGCGGGTCGTCCCCTTAATACACGGGTTGACGCCCTGCGGCCTACAGAGTCCCGACCGGCTTATAAACAATGTCCGGGTCGGTGACTAGTTAATCCTGCCTTATAATACAAGTCATGCCATTACGGCGGTTTATCACTACGAGCCTTAAGTCACCTGTGGGCTTTAGACCCTTTATTGAACCGCCATCTTCACACTTGATCTTGGGCTTCATATGATGAATCACTTTACGTAATCCCGGCCCTCCGGGCGGCTTACACAAATAGTTATATCCCCAACACATGGGATGGCACATCATCTTATTGATTGTACTTCCTTCCAATCAAATAGATGCCAATTTTTTACACTATAAACAGAATCATAAACAACACTTTGATCACTACTAAAGATACTAGGTTAGCAAACATAAAAATTGTAGTAATCAAGGAAAAAAATAGTGCGCTACAGCAAAATAGGGCCAACCTCAAAATATGCAATTAGCGACGCTATAGCGCCCTATTTTTTTCAGTGAGTAATACACAACATAAAGTATAGCTACATGTAGTTTAGACCAGACAAACTATACTAGTTGGCAAATGGCCAATTACATATGCAAGTTATACTGAAAACAATGGATACTGAGAAAATGTTTAACCAAACCACGCAACAGTAGAAAATCGTCCATAAATCTACAATAACTGCAAGTGAAATCATAGGGATATTGTTCTTCAATATCTAATGAAGACATGTTCTTCGAACATTGCAAAAATCATCAGTTCACTGCACACCATGACAATCCAAAATGAGCAGCAATACAGAATGGCATAGTTATAAGCACATATAAATAAATGATGTTTGAAGGCTGCTTAAGTATCGCTAGTGGAATAGCATACAAGTCACACTAGGACTTAATAGATCATAACCCAAAATATCAACCAAAGGCAATATAGAAATAGGTAAAAGTAAACAAAAAAGGTCCACTGGGCACAGGAAAGGGAAGTACTTCATTCTGCTACTACTTAACATGGCAGCATTCTCATATATGAGCAGGCACAAAGATATGCTAAATAGCTAATGAGAAGGGACCTCCTAAGTCATCGGTCATCTGAGGTGCTAAGGAGAAGAACCTGCACCACCAGAAGGAACTAGAGAGGAGGGGGGAGGGGGGGGGGGGGGGCTAAAGAGGAAAACTGAACACAAGGCGGCTGAAAGGAAGTGAGGGTAAGCAGAAGAGCGCATCAGCAGAGAGGGGGGAAACATCAGTAAATAGAAGAGAAGGTAGCTGGGTGAAAGCATGGCGAAAGGAATGGATTGCGGATGAGGAAGCAAAGACAGAACCAACAGTACAAAGACAGAACATCAGTAGGAAGACAGTTAATTTGTAGCGGCACACTTTCAATTTCTCAGGGTCTTTTTGGCTACATCTAGTCTCAGTAGAGCCTAAAAGGTTAGTGGTTCAGATAACTCCATTAGAACATTTCCTAGCTTGTCAAATCTTGTGAAACTTTCTTTCTTACCATAGGCATATAAGGGGCTCATGGAGAAACAGAGCACAAACATTTGGTTTCTAGCTCATAGGCATACTCTTGAGAAACGACGAGCTAAATAATCTAGAATTTAATCAAATTCATCCAGTGGAAGATCATGCATCATTATATTCGTTGATACTTTCTTCCGACCAAATAGACGACACCCGTTTTTTACTCTGCATGATATCAAAAACAAAACATTGACAACAGGCAACTACTCGTGAAGAGAACGGTGTTCAATATGAATCTAGTCATGCCATTTCTATCATGCGTTCAGTATAAAAATTGTTAAACATCTATAATGACCGAAATTGAAGAAATCAGATTTGCACACAAACCACAACAGTCAACATATAGTTTGGATCAGACGAACTATATTGGAGATTATGGGAGTTAGACTGATAAACAGAGACATGCTGAGAAAAATACTTAACCAGTCCACCTAAGATTAGCATAACTGTACAATAACTGTGAGTGGTAATTACATATGATAATGATTCTGCATCAGCAATAATGTGAAATGGTTTCCTATAAAAGCAATATGTGAAATGGCAAGTTTATATTATTAATAAAGGAAGTTTGAAGCCAAGTGCTGAGGTGCTGCTAGTTATCAACTATTTGCATTGATGGAACAACAAACAAATCATCCTTGAACTTGACAGACCCATAACCACGGGGAAAAAAATCAATGCAATGTAGCAACCAGCAAAAGTAAAAGGAAAGGGCAAAATATTCCATTCTGCTACTAGTAACAGATAGTACCTGCTCAATCATTACATCACGATAGCACGCCTATCTGGACAAATCAGCTTACATATTGTGCAAAACTTTAGCTCCATAGGGTTCACCACCAATGCCCCCATCTACAATATTATGTCAAGGAACCAATGAGATTCCAACGAATAGTCAAATACTTTTCTCTCTCAGTTTATAGATAGGCACAGATCTCTAGATTGTCAATTTGACCAACCTAATACAAACGTCGATATTACAAAAATATACCAACATAAACTTTGGAGTTTCTACTTTCAAATGGTATAATTTTTATGTTATATAGTTTATATTAGAGTGATAAAATTGGCAACCTAGGTATACGCGCAGGACTTGTAAACTGAAACGGAGGTAGTAGGTAGATAAACACCGTGCTGTATTTTGAGAAAATAATTCATGCCTGATGCAACATTAGGAATGGATAAATTAAATTAGCAGATAGGAAAGGAGAAATATCTAAAATTACACTTAAGTCGGTACATGCCACATTGGATAAAATGGAATATACTCATACTAATAAATGCTAGCAATAAAAGTGATCATGACTATTCATATTAAGATTATCTTGAAATAAATTTAGCCTGAATTCTCTAGCAAATGCATATGTCACTTCCAGCAGGACTCTTCTAAAAATGAAAAATTATTTTGTAAACATCAAACCTGGTCGTTATTGGGGATTTAATATTACTAGCAAGATCGACAAAGATAACCATACTGAATGGAAGGAATACAACCAGCTTTAAGCTTCAGAATGTGCCAATTGAGCTACCTCTTTGACATTTCAATTGGTTCAAGCAAGTTTTTCATGTAATTGTCTTCAATTTCAAAACACTGTGTATCTCATCTTGAGAAACATTTGCACTGCAGCGATGCACTAATACCACCATTATAAAATTCTTGAGTATGTCTATTGGCCCGCAACAAAATTTTAGTTCGATTAATCTACATAATATTTGCTGATCCGCCTCAGATATCTTACTTCTACAAATCTTTCCATTGTTTCGTTCTATGCACCACCCAAAGTAAACAGGTAAAACGACATAACTCAACAATAATAATCCAAGAATATCAAATAACTTGGTTTCTTTTTACCTGCAGTATAGACACCTTCAAATGGATAATAGCTATACCAGTGCTTGATTCAAGAACTTTCTTGAAATGCAATAGTTCAAACTGGACCGTGAAGATGCCTGTAAGTGTCCACAGTAAAACCACACTATTGACCTCAGCAAACCCGAGTATCCTTGGGCGCTCTATCTGCTTCTCTGAATTCAGGGAAAGTAGCTTATCCAATTCAACTGTCCTTCCGAGCAACCATGAAGCAACACCCTTGCAACTGGTCCTCCTCTTCCATAATTGCGCGCGAAAGCCTCTCAGAAAGACGAAACCAAGGCCACCACCCTCTGCCAGCATAACCCAAATATTGCCATCTCTCATGTCTGCAGAGTTTCCCATTGGCATGGGTATCAAAGCTAGGCTCTGCTTATCCAAATCAAATTCAAGGATTCCTTGTGAATTCCCACAGAGCAACCAATAAAAGGAATCCCCAACCATCACAGCAGGCATTCCCGGGTAAACCATGGTGGGAGCACCAGAATTCTCGGACGGAAGCGGTGTTGAGATAAGCTTGTCCCAAACACCGGTCCATGACGAGTAAACAGAGGCTACTGCTTGTGTGCATTGCATGTCGCTGTTGCCTACCAAGACCACCTGGAAATGGTGGAAATCTCCTGTAGCACGACGCACCGCCGCGTTCATCAAGGCTTTCTTGGTGAACCCTGGGGGAATGTCCAGGCTGTGCTGGTCTCTGGTAACGGGGTCCCACACCAGGAGCTGCTTCTGTGAGTCGTGGAAGATGAGGACGAGGCCATGGCGGCATCCGAGGATCCGGAAGCAGCGCCGGCGGCGATTGGGAAGGAGAAGCTGGATTGCGGGACGCGATTGGGGCGCTCCAGGGTAGGCTGGAAGCGAACCTGGCAAAAATCATAGACGAGGCAGCCAATGAGGGAGGGTTTCGGCGGTGGTGCGCGGAAGCGGCGTGAGAAGCCGGGCTCGAGGCGAGGCTGCGCCAGAACTTGCAGACGGCGGAGGCGCGGGGAGGGATGAGGGCTGCGGGGAGGCGGAGGAGGATCTCGGGAGCAGGTCGTCGTCGTCCAGCGCCGCCGCCGCCGCCGACGACGAGCGGGGCTGCTCATCTTTCGCGTGCCTCACCGATGCGGGCTGGAAAGGTGAAGTGAGGTGCAGCAGGCTCTCAAGTGGGCTGTAGACTCAAGCCCACGAAGAGATGTAAAGCGGGTTTGATTTGGTGCACCTCTTCACGGTTTTGAATTTTGCGAGTTTTCAGATAAAACCTCAAAGTCTACCATACATCCAAGACTCCCTCTCGTTAGGGTTTTCCTACTCGGCGGAGGCGATTTTCTCCCGCAGAGAGACATTGATCTACCCTGCCTCCTTCCTCTCCCGGTGGCCGGGCGCCTTGGGGTCCGATCATGGCGGGGCGGATGAAGCGATGGGGACCCTACCGTCGTGGACTTGGTTTCTTCGGCAAGCGATCTAAAGAAGACGGCGATCCCGGATGCGCAGAGGCAGAATCAGATCTGGCTGCGATGATGGAAGAATTGGGCTTAAAGGAAGATGATCTCCGTGATGTAGTGGTGGAGGACGAGGAACTTATGAAGAAGCGACCCGGTGGATGGCTCTAGCTAGGGTTCACACCGAAAAGACATACAGCCAGATGGTTCTACAAGAATATGAGAGTTGCTTGGGATCCGCAAAGGAAGTTAAAATCATACCGTGGAGGAGAATTTGTACACCTTGCGCGCGGCCTCGGCGATTGGGAACGTGTTATGGAGGAGGGTCCGTGGAACTTCAAGGGGAAAGCGGTGATCGTGACGCCCTACGACGGATTCACTAAACCCTCACTGATAGATCTCACCAAGCTAGACATATGGATGCAAATTCATGATCTTCCTGACGGCTTCTTCTCCAAGATCAAAGCGTTATCGGCAACGGTGGGTGAGTTCATTTATGTTGAGCCCAAATCCCAGGATTTTGAGGGTAACTTTGCTCGAGTGAGAGTTAAGATCGATGTCACAAAGCCGCTAAAGAATGCAGTCTCGCTGGTTATCAAGAAAAAGACATGATGCAAAGGGTGATCTTTCGTGTTAAGTTTGAGAGGCTCCCTGATTGGTGTGCAGATGTGGCAACTCGGGGCACCTTTTTAAGGAATGTGGCGATGGTGTTTGGGCACCAAAAGCGTTAGTTTTCAAGGACTTGAAGGCAAGCTGGTTTAGGGGTCCGGACGTGCCCCGTGAAGGACGAGGTAATAATAACAGAGGTGGCAGAGGCCATGGCCGCTCAAGGAGGCCGGGTCGTGGTGCTGCAAGGGCTACCATGGGGAGGATTTATGGATTCAGATGATCGCCAAGCTGATATCACCATGGAGGAAGCTGAGCGAATAGGAAAAGGGGTATAATAGGAGCTCATCAGGGAGCAAAACCATCGCCCTCTGCCATACCAGTGGAAACAAAGTTCCCCATTGCCGCCAAAGGAAAGCTCCAGAGAGCCCTCCTCAAGCAAGATTCTAAGAGAACCAAGTCAAATTCAAGTGACCCTACCAACATAAAGAGCATTGCTCTAAACAAAACTTCGATGCTGCTTACGGGCTCCTCGGGGTCGCTACCGCGCAATGAGTTGCCTCGTGGAACTGTCATGGGCTGGCAAACTCACGACAGCTCGAGAGCTTCAGAGATCTCGAGGCAACATGCCCTCTATTGTATGCATCTTAGAAACCCAAATAGAGGGCTCACGTGTTGAAAGCATGGTAGGATCGCTAGGTTTGGAAAAGAGTTTCTGTGAAGCAGAGAGGTAGAAGTGGTGGGCTTGGAATCTTTTGGAATGAATCAATAAATTTGGAAATTCTTGGTTATTCGTGAGTATCACATTGATGTTCTTGTGAGGGAACTTGTCCCGGTGCAAACAAGGATCACTTTTGTCTATGGCGAGGCACAAGTGCCAGAAAGGTATAAAACCTGGGACATGATGCGGGGCATTGTGAATACTAGCAACCACCCCTGGGTTGTAGTTGGTGATTTCAATGAAGTATTACATGGCCACGAGCATGACGGGGTGGGTGCAAGAAGCCAGGCGCAGATGGATATGTTTCGAGATGCGTTGGACACTTGCAACCTCACTGACATCGGCTACAAGGGGCAGCACTGGACTTTTGAGAAAAAAGTCGCCGGGGGATCATTCACGAGAGTGAGACTAGACAGAGTTGTAGCAACGCCAGATTGGCTGATGGAATTTCCAGCAGCGGAGGTAAGGCACATCGCGACGGCGAGTTCTGATCACGTAGCATTGCTACTTACGATGCAAGAGATGCATGCATGCAGGAGGGGCCCAAAATCATTTAAGTATGAAGTCTGTTGGGAGCGGATCCTCGCTGGTGCGGTGGTACCGATAAGTGGGCAGAGGCGCGAGGCTAATCAAGGATCAGATCAAGGCTAAACTACAGGATCTCGTGTGCAAGCTATCAACCTGGGATCACGGCATTTTGGCAGCATACATCAGGAGATTTCTGCACTAAAGACACAACTGCAGCTTCAACGCCAATACCAGGACGATCAGGCCGACCAGAGATGAAACAAAAATCACAGACCGCCTAGTTGAACTTTTTCATCGAGAAGAAATACTCGCACAACGCACGCCGCTGATCGGCTGATGCATGGTGATAAGAACACCTACTTTTTTCACCTGCGCTAGTAGGCTAAGAAGGAAAATCAAATTAAAGAACTCATGCCCGGATGGAACGGTAACAGAAAATGTGTTGGAGATGGAGACTATGGCAACATGTTTTACAAGAACCTTTACACATCAGAAGGGGTAGCAAACATGGAGCCGGTCCTGGACACTATCCCTCGCAAAGTTACGGACATGATGAATGATGCACTTAATGCTCCATATAGAGAGGACGAGGTGAAAATAGCTCTTTTTCAGATGTTCCCTATGAAGGCACCAGGCCCAGATGGATACCCAGCTCATTTCTTTCAGCGTCATTGGGAGGTGTGTGGGAATGAAGTGACAAAGGCAGCTAAGAATAGTGGAGGGACAGAATCAGCGCATGTATTAATGAGACAATCCTGGTATTAATACCAAAGGTAAAAACACCCACCTTGCTAGCTCAGTTCAGACCCATTAGCCTATGCAATGTGCTTTACAAAATTGCATCAAAAGTAATCGCTAACCGTCTGAAAGTTACTTTGCCTGATATAATATCTGAGGAGCAGTCTGCATTTGTCCCTGGTCGGCTCATAACTGACAACATCATCAGTGCTTATGAGTGTCTCCATTTTATGAAAAGGAACAAATCAAAGAAGCACCGGTCTTTTGCACTAAAGCTGGATATGATGAAAGCATATGATAGGGTAGAGTGGCCCTATCTTAGGGCGTGATGATAAAATCGGGCTTCACGTAAAGGTGGGTAAATATAGTAATGAACTTAGTCACTTCGGTTAAGTTCTCTGTGCTTTTTAATGGGAATAAGTTGGAGGAGTTTGAACCATCAAGAGGAATCAGACAAGGGGACCCAATCAGTCCTTATTTGTTCTTGCTTGCAGCAGAGGGCCTTTCGTGCCTGTTAAAATCCAAGAGTGAGTCATCCAATCTGAGTGGGTTACAAGTGGCACCTACGGCGCCCCAAGTAAATCACTTGTTATTTGCTGATGACAGCCTGCTGTTTTGTAAGGCGAGTAATGCTGGTGCTGAAGAGGTGAACCTGGTACTGAACAGTTATTGTGAAGCTTCGGGCCAACGGGTTAACTTTGCGAAATCATCCATCTATTTCAGCAAGGGTGTTCCTGATAGCACCCGGGAGGCAATCAAAAACACTCTCAATGTCCCAAATGAAACACTCAATGAAAAATACCTGGGTATGCCATCCGACATAGGAAATTAAAGAATGGGGCCTTCAAATATTTGAAGGATCGGCAGGAGTAAAGTTCAAGGTTGGCTAGAGAATACTATGTCAACAGCAGGGAAAGAGGTTCTGTTAAAGCAAGTGGCACAAGCAGGCCGGTTTTCTATGTCTTGCTTCAAGTTACCGAGAGGTTTGTGTGAACATCTAAATATGCTTATAAGAAAATTCTGGTGGGGTTCTAAGGATGGCAAGAGAAAGCCTCGTGGTCTCCGAAGGCCATGACGGAACCAAAAGGCATGGGTGGCCTAGGGTTTAAGGATTTCAGCTCTTTAACTTATCTATGGTGGCACGCCAAGCATGGAGACTCCTTCGAACCCGGAGGCACTTAGTGCACGCTTGTTGAAAAGTATTTACTCCCGGACACAAGTATATTGCATGCAAATCTGGGCGGTCATCCAAGTCAGGTCCGCGAGCAATAGTCGAAGGTCGAGATGTGCTAAAGCAAGGAATCATTCACCGATTGGCAATGGTGAATCTACTAACATATGGGCTGATACATGGATACCCCGGACGTGATGATGCGCCCAGATGGATGTCGTGGCCAACCCGCCTCTTGGGTAGCTGAGCTGATTGATCATACCAACGCTGCATGGGATGTCCAACTCACAATCAGGTGTTCATGCCAATGGATGCGAAAATCATTTTAAGTATTCCCTTGTGCACACGCAACACCGAGGACTTCGAGATGGAACTTGAAAGGAATGGTGTTTTCTCGGTCAAGTCGGCATATCGCATGTTAGTGGAGACTAGAAGACGCTGGGAGGCCTGGTTGGAAAGCACAACAGGAACTTCAACTGCGGTAGTGGAGGAAGGATCATGGAAAACTTTATGGGCTACAAAGGTACCAGGAAAGTGAAAATGTTTTTGTATGCTTATCAAAACAGTCTCCCCAACAGAAGATGTCCGAGCTCATCGACATATGTCGGACAGTTCAGCTTATGGATGTGGGGGCACTAGATTCATGGAGGCATTCGCCTCAGCTGTACATCATCAAGATGTGTTTGGGCTTTGATCGATGATGACCTTGCACAAGCGCTTGCTGCTACAACCGAACCAAAAGCTAAGCCATGGCTTTTTACATGGAATCCATGTCACACGACAAGTTTGTACTGCTAGCGGTCACCCTATGGGCAATATGGACGGCCCGTAGAAAGGCAATCCATGAAGGGATCTTTCAAACACCACATGCCACTACTGACTTTGTTAGAAGGTTCATAGCGGAACTCGAGGTGTTGGAAAACAGAACGGAACCCATAGCAAGAGGAGGACATTCTGCTCATATCAGGTCATGAGCTCCACCTGCGGATGGTTCAAAATTCATGTCGATGCTGGTGTTAGAACCGAGGGAGGATCAGCTGCTGCGATTTGGGACAAGTGTTGCGCATGAGCGCCCCGCCAGAGAAAACCAGGTGGCGCGGTTGGTTCCCGGTTTTCCTTTCCGGTTTGTGGTTTCGTATGCTTTTGCACTTTGACCTCATACTACCACATTTTTCCGCTTTTCCTTTCCGCGCTAAACACAAAAATACCAGTTCACGCGCTTGGTTCCCTGTTTCCTTTATCGCTTCCCTTTATGTTCCCATTATATTTCCGGATATGGAGATTTATGGGTAGTTACGGGGGGACTACCAACAATATCAAATGTGACCTTTCAAGTAACGAAAAAATCAACTTTTTAATGTAAAACGGCAGTGTTCAGAATTGTTCAATCGTGTGACTTCTTTATAGGCACAGGTGAACACTAGGAGAGGCACGGGTCTAGGAAGAAAAAGTTTACTAAATTGAAGAAAAATGTGTTGGTTCGTGCGGCGCGTTGTCCGTCAGCGGTAGACATGACGCCCGCGCGAGGGAATTTCCTGCCGCCTTCGCCTGCTTAATTTTCATAAACATCTTGAAGGGGGGGCATAGGTCGGCGTGTGTGTTGGTCGGTCATGCAGCGGTTGGTTCGTGGCGCGTTGTCCGTCAAGGTAGGATACGCGCCCCCGCGCGAGGGAATTCTCCGCTTGCTTCGCTCTGCTTAATTTTCATAAACATCTTGAAGGGGGGCATAGGTCGGCGTGTGTTGGTCGTGTGTTTGGTCGCAGCGCGGTTGGTTCGCGGCGCGTTGTCCGTCACGGTGAGGGAATTTCCTGCTCGCTTCGCTTGTTTAATTTTCATAAACATCTTGAAGGGGGGCATAGGTCAAAGTGTGTGTTGGTCGCGCAAGTGTTGGTTCGGCGGCGCGTTGTCCGTCACGGTGACACGGCGCCCGTGCGAGGGAATCCTCCTGCCGCCTTCGCTCGCTTAATTTTCATAAACATCTTGAAGGGGGGCATAGGTCGGTGTGTTGGTCGGCGTGTGTTTGGTCGCAGCGGTTGTTTCGGCGGCGCGTTGTCCGTCAGGGTGATACGCAGCCCGCGCGAGGGAATCCTCCTGCCGCTTCGCCTGCTTAATTTTCATAAACATCTTGAAGGGGGGGCATAGGTCGGTGTGTGTTGGTTGTGCAGCGGTTGTTTCGCGGCGCGCGTTGTCCGTCGTGGTGTGACACGGTGCCTCCAGTGCGAGGGAACCTCCTAGCAGGTCGTGCAAAAGGCAAGCTGCTTTGTTTCGGAACGCACAGGTTTGAAGAATGTGTAGTCACGTCTATTTAAGAGCTATGCTTTGTTGACGATATATAGGTTTGTGCATGCATGCATATGTGTGCATACTACGAAGGCATTGGTATGTTGCCTCCGGAGGCACGGGTTTGAAGCATGTGAAGTCACGCAGCGTAGGGAGGTCTGCGCTCTTGATATGTGTGTGTGTGGATATTGCCCGGAGGCATGGTGACCCAGGGTTTGGTGGCACAAGGCCATGTCGCCTCTGGAGGCACGGGACGGTGCTTTCCAGAGTCACGCGTAAGGGTATGTGTGTGTGTGGATATTGCCCGGAGGCATGGTGACCTGTGGTTTGGTGGAGGCAGGCACGGACGGTGCTTTCCAGAGTCACGCATAAGGGTATGTGTGTGTGGATATTGCCCGGAGGCATGGTGACCCAGGGTTTGGTGGAGGCACGGGACGGTGCTTTCCAGAGTCACGCGTAAGGGTATGTGTGTGTATGGATATTGCCCGGAGGCATGGTGACCCAGGGTTTGGTGGAGGCACGGGACGGTGCTTTCCAGAGTCACGCGTAAGGGTATGTGTGTGTATGGATATTGCCCGAGGCATGGTGACCCAGGTTTGGTGGCACGAGGCCATGTCGCCTGGAGGCACGGACGGTGCTTTCCAGAGTCACGCTGTAAGGGTATGTGTGTGTGGATGGCTATTGCCGGAGGCATGGTGACCCAGGGGTTTGGTGGCACGAGGCCATGTCGCCTGGAGGCACGGGACGGTGCTTTCCAGAGTCACGCTGTAAGGTTATGTGTGTTGGATATTGCCCGAGGCATGGTGACCTGTGGTTTGGTGGCACGTGTCGCCTCGAGGCACGGGACGGTGCTTTCCAGAGTCACGCTGTAAGGGTTCGCTTTTGTCACTGCTGTTGTACAAATAAGAAGAGGCATTGTTGTTTATAGTTTACTGGCGCTCTCTTATGATGTAAGACGCACTGTTGTCGAAATAGTTCTTTTTTCAACATGAACACGGAATTTCTAACTACATTACATATAAATGTGAGTTATTCACAAACTGTTTTGTCACGTCTAGATAGAATTAGCTTCGCAGGCTAAATCAAAAGTTTTAGTCTTCATTTTTGCTTAAGATCTTGCTAATCTCTTCACCCATTTCACTAGCTTTGACTTGATTCATCTCGCTATTTAAGAGAATGTACATTGCCTCTGCCCTCCAGTCTTCGACCTCATCCTGTGAAATTTTGCCGAGAAGAGAAGTATATTATTAGAGTTTGTGCATATAAGTTGTTTATAAGTAAATATATATAAACTTACTGTCAAATCTTCCAGGTCTTCGACAAACTTTTCACCATTGTAGAGGAATGCAAGCTTTAAAACAACAAATGTTGATTCTCCCTTTTCTACTACTGGAACATCTTGCACGGTATGAGTCTGCCATCTTGTACCCTTGGCATTCATTGTTTGTCCTAGTATGATGTTGAAGACTTCTTTAAACCTAGGTACCTGGGAATATTGTATTTTGTAATTAATTGTTTTAATATTGCAACTTGTAAAACTGAAAAAATTGTTATGTATAAATGCTTACGATTGCCGACTTATGAACATGATATTCCTGAAACTGTCTTTCTCTTTTTTCTTTGGCATCTTCATTTTCCTGAAGTACTCGGCTTGCTTCTTGTGGTGTCAATTTGTCGATGTGTATCTTTTCTTTTTCAAATTCCTCGTGAGTTGTTTCTCGAGGATCAATAATGTGAACTTTGTGTTTGTATTTGTCCAGCACATATAGTACATAGCGGTCATGCTTCTCCATTGGAATGAATATCTGCGTACAAAATACTTGTTGCTTAGATGACAGTTTAATATAAAGTAATTTAATAGAACGCATATTTTCTGATTTTGTCATGGTAGAATAGGTTGTTACCATGTTTGCTGTTGAGAGCTTTTTCCGTTGATTTTCCTTGAGATACATGGGAACGAGCTGATTCTTTGTTTTTTGCAATTCATTTTTAAATTTTTTAATAGTAGTTGTGTGTTTCTTCAAATCCAATATATGCTGCAAACAATATTTATGATGAAAAAACTGTTAGAAAAAGAGCCGTAAGAATATAAAAAGAGTAGTTGTTGCAATGTTCACAAGATTTTGCTTTTTAAAAGTTTACCTCTGCAAAGTTTGGGCCTAATATTACTCTGTCACTCTGTTTTGATTCTTGTCTGCTTTCCCAGATTTCTGCTATGTCATCGAGGATCCTCTTTTCCATATGATGTCGTTTGTTCGTCTGTGCTGGTCTTGGACCAAATACTGCCTTCAGCTGGGCTCCAGTAAGTTGCGTGTTTTCACCGTGTCTCATGGATGCGCCTAAATATAGTTTTGCTGCGACAGGGGAGATAAAATAATTTTGGAGGTGACGGTTAGTGAGAAACAGATTCTTACATTATTTTTGGCCTCTGTCTAACTATTTTGAGGTGCAATAGAAAACAACTCACTTTTTGTATTTCTCCTGCCAGCTGTCGCTCATGACTAGATGGAAGAGGTCGGACGCCTCCTCTGTGTGTTGGAAGCAATGAGAATGTTTTGGATATGGATTGGTGCTTTGTCTTTTTTTCCTTTTTGTTTCATCTGTTTCAGTCAACGGAAGCAGATATGTAATATGTAAGCTCTCGTGATACGAAAGATGTTGGTGAACACCGTGTGATGTGTAGGTTATTACAAAAAAAGAGGATAAGTAGAAATGATTTTCTTACCTTTTTTGGTGGAGAAGAACTTTGAAGTTTCTGGTTTGAATTCTTTGATTCTTCCAGGTAGTTGCTCCCACTTTACTTGGTTTGTTTCACCAAATATGGCTGTAAAAGGAACTCTGGTTTCCACTGCATCTACGTTGCTTTGCTGCATGGAGGTTATCGGATATTGAAGTATTCAAGTAGTGCTGTTTGTAAAAATTAAAATTGTTGCTCTTGTACTATTCACTTACATCGAAATCCTCATCATCTTTTATGAGTTCAATGCCATTCCAGTATTTTGCAAATTGAGCCATGAAGTGTCCGCATTGGGTACCCTGCTGTTTTGGCACGCAAACTCTGTTAGGTGTTTGTGCTATCCTCGACCAGTTTGGTTCGCTGTTGGCTTGTAGCTCCGCTTCACCGTAATGCTTCTTCATGAGTGCGTGCATCCTTTTAATCTGTGTTATTGTTGGGTTTTGCCATTAATAAAGGGAATGCAGGAATTGGAAAACTAATTGGAAAACAAGGTTGAATTGACATACCAGTTCTTGGTGGTCCTTATGGTGTGTTTTCCATGTTTTTTTTCATCTCCGTGTCTGTAATTCAGTGAGCCAAGTATGTCGATGGAGTTCGTGTACTTGTTGAGCACGTATAGTGTGTAGTGTTTATCTGTGTTGTCAGGTATCATAATCTGCAGTGTTTGGAGACAGAGTGAGTTAAAGTTAATACTTGTCAGGAGAATTAAATGACATGTGAATGTGCAATCTGTAGGAAGAATGAGTTATGTTTCTATATTTCTATTAACTTACCAGCTTTTTCTTTAAAAGTTCCTTGCCTGTTACAAGGTGCAAACTGTTTCAATGCTTCTTCCTCATTGAATTCTGCTAGTCCTCTTCCTCTCCAGTTTTAACACCGAGCACGACCTGCACACCAAAAAGTTTTCTACTTTTTAGTTCAATCTTGTATTCACTGAAATGATGCAAGTGTTTTTGTCAAATTGGACTTCATACATTTGCAAATTCTACGGAAGTATGGCTTTATCGGTTGTGTTGTATTGTTGCTGCGATGTCCATTCGTCGAACAATGCGCTTATGATGGAGCCTCCATCTGTCCATCATCTCCTTTCATTAGCTGTTCCATTATTTGTTTTCCTGTAATCCAATCGTGTCGCTCGAGCTAATATATATGCTTAGACTGCAAGCAGAAAAGTTTATACATTAGTTAGGTTGTTTTAAAAGGGCAACATTTGTTTGTTTTTTGTTTATGCAAGAGAAAGTACTTACTCTCCGTGATTCGCCCTGTCCTTCTTTGCTGAATAGGTATTCATGGAGTGCTCGCTTTGTTCATGAATTTGAAATCTCCGGGACAAATGTAGGAATCTTGATTTCTCCAAGGAGCCTTCTTGAAGGCTTTACCGACCTTTTCTTGACCGAGATTTTCTTGTCTCGAACTGTTCTCGATGATTGAGGCATTGAATGTTCTCCGACTCTTGCTGCATGATTGTCAGATACGGCTTGGGATTTTTGTTGAATTCATAGCTTTCATGCTCGTTGAGCCATGTTTTGATTAAATCGGGTTAGAGCCCATCTTTATATGGTCGTTGTACACCTGTAGTTGTAGTGGGTTAAGGCTTGAAAGAAATTCGCCAACTTCTTCCTGCTTTTCCATTGTTTTTGGTTTTAGGAAGTCTAGAGAGATGGTGCCGGAGGTGCCTTGTTGATTGCTTGTTGAGCCTGTTTCTTCTTGAAGAAGAACATGCTGTTTCTTCCGCTCGAAACCTGTTGTTGTGTATTTGGTACGCCGTTGCTTCGCCATCCTCTTTAAATCAGTGCCTGTTTGTTCCAGCTTGCTCGTGGTCGGATATTGCTGTTGATATTTTGCTCGCCTGCTTCTCTTCGCATGGTGTGGTATCTTGTCGCCCGTGGTGGTTGATCTGGTTCTATTGGTGGATCATTTTGTTCGTGGACTGTGAAAGATTGTTGGGCGACGGCGTGGCTGCCGACATCCATAATATCTTTGCGCTTACGGATATATCAATAACTTCATGCTCTTGTGTGGTTGCCGCATGCATAATATGTTCTTTTGGCCCGGAGTTGGCGGAAACTCTTCTAGTACGCAACATTCTGCTTGTTGCATTTCTTTGTCTTCCATATCTACTTCATATTTCAGCATATCTGTAAAACAATAAAAAAAATATTACTTCTTCTAGTGTTACGAAACTGTAAGATTTAGTTTCAAAAGACTTACCTGTTGTACACTTGATTAGTGACAGTTTTGTATTCCTCCGTGTTGGCTGATTAGTTGATATAGAACCTTTTCCTCAACTTTCGTACTTGTTCTGCTTTAAGGTTGCTGTTGTTCCATCACCGAGTAGTGCTTCAGGTTCATGTACATGTAGAATGCGCAGTCCATTCTGCATTTAGATGAATGGTATTGGTAAGATTGTTCCATTCAAGAAACGGAAAGAAGAGAAAAGTTTGAGCAATGATACTGGTAATTGTTGAATTGAAAAGACGAAAGAACAGAATTATTTCAGTAATTGTAGTATTGAATGTTGTATTGAAAAAAAGAAATAAGTGAAGATGTTGGAAGTGCTTACGTGTCTTCTCCTTGAAGTGGCACCTGCAATCGACCTTTTGTAATGGTCGATGCTTTTTCTCAAAGCTGTAGCTCTGTGCTTATGTGCTTCCAGATTTTCATTAATTTGCTGGTTACATTGTTGAAGAATTCTATTGTGCCTGGATATGCAGTTGAAGAGTCGAGGAGTTCAAAACGCTGTTTTTGCATGTTAACTGTGATGGTGAAGTAATGACTTATAGTTTCGTCTTGCTCAAACCCGCTCAACGAACATGGTAGAAGGAACTGCAAAACACAAAATAAAAAGAAAACATTTGGAAATCTTCTTATATTTAGAAACATAAAGTAAAAAGAGAACTTTGCATAGCATATACGTAAATTGTGTTTTGTTTTTGAAACAGCTGATCTCCTTACCATGTTATAATCTTGCAGTTTTTCTTCTTCTTTCATGTTGAAAATGATATAAGCCTTGCAGTAGTAATTTTTTCTATTCTGTTGTTGATCATTATTTTCAGAGCACATTGATCTTCGTCGTCGGCTTCCCTTATTGAGTGCTGCTTGTTTCACACGTATAGACAAAGGGAATTTGTCAGTTCAGCTATAGGGGAAGTTTATCTATTTATAAAGTCATATATAGTGTTTTAAACGTGATTCTTTTGCCGTGATATTTACTTACAGTGTTGCTTAACGACAGAATCTTTCTCCGTGTGCCATTGAGTTGTTTTCTCAAGATTGTTAGCATGGGCTCTATTGCTTCGGTGCGTACTGATTTACCGACCTTGAAGCTTTCGGAGACATGTCCTAGATTTAGATCAAACTTGTCCGTTGTAATGAAAAGCTGATCCCTGCAAAGTATATTTAGAAAAATGTTTTGGTTCACACATGATACAATCAAAATGATCGTGTGTAAGAATGTTTTCTGTGTTAGTTGCATGAACTTACATTTCTCTCTTTGTCCATGGCTTGCATACATTGCCAGTACTGTGTCTTCGATGGCTTTGTTGACGGAATCGCTATCTTTGCCACCTTTCTCCACTGTGCTCATGATGATTTTGAATTTAATATAAATAATTCCAAGTCACAAAGATCACAAGATAGCAATTATGTTTCTATTGTCTTGCCTCGCTTCGATGCCGGAAGATATGTCCCGTCGAGTGTTGTTCCTTTCTTGTTCTCCTTCCGCTTCCTCGCGCATGTTTTGTTCTTCTTTTGCGCTTGTACCCTTTTGTTCAGTTTCTTCTCCATCCTTATTTGAGTCGTCTGTGCTTTTCTTGGCATCATGTTTTTCCTTGTCAACCGTTATGTCTTGCTGGTGGTTTTTTCCGCCTTGTTTTTCGGCCTCGACCGGATGGCAATCGACCTGTCTGCAAGCGGAATTGGCATCGCATTTACGGCGTAGGGTTTTCTTCGATAGTTTCGGTTCTTTTCCGAACAATTTGTGTGCTTGCTTCATTGGTTGTATCTCCGTGGTTGCCTTCTTCGTGTTTCTGCGTTGTCATTTAAAAAGCATTGAAATGATTTAACTTGCTACTTTATTTTAATTATAGCAGTTGTTATGGGAAAATAGCGGCGCTTGGTGCGTGCTTTGAGCTATTTTGATTGTGATTGTTGTCATTTTGTGGAAACATTTCGTGCAACTTCACCGTTGAGCTGTCGCTGGTGATGCCGACTGCTCCACCTGCTCTTCGCTGGGTGTTGTTTCTGGGTACCGCCTTGTTCTTTGTTTTGGTGATCATCGCCACTGCCATGGTTTTTGTCTTGCAGCTGTTCAATCATAAAGGTGGTAAGTTTCAACCATGGAACTACTTTATATTTTCGTAGAATCAGCTTATGTAACTTTACCTTCTCGCCGTTGTTGTTTCGTTGTCTCGCTGCTGTTCTCGCTGTCGCCGCCGATCGTTGTGCTTGTTCTTCGTTGAGTGGAGGTTTTGGGCATCTTCCTGTTCGCTTTTTGGAGTTCATCGCCGCTGCCGTTGTTTTTGTCTTGTAGCTTTTCAAACACACAGTGGCTAAGTGGCAGGCATTTGAGCTTCAACAGAGCTATTTTATACTTTCAGAGGATCAGCTTATGTAACTTTACCTTTTCAGCCGTTGTCGCCGCTGCCGCCTCTCGCTGCGTTTTTTTCGTGAGTGAATATTTTGGCGCTTGGTCTTCTTTTGACGTTGATGTCCGCCGCTTGAAGAACATTTTGCTCTTCTTCTTTGGCCTCCTTTTGCTCATCTGCTCTCTCTCTGTGATTGAGGAAAGTAGTGAAATGTGAAATGCGATTTTTGAACTATAAGATAATTCATAGGTATTATGTGTTTTCACCTCTGTACTTGTTACTGCTGATTGTTCTACGTGTTCTTCGCGTGGTGTTTTTGGGTCCTTCTCTTGCTCTTTTTTTTGCTGTTCATCGTCAGTGACCTTGTTTTTTTCTTGCAGCTGTTCAAATATACAGGTGGCAAAGTGAGAGTGCATTGGAGTGAGTACAGTGTGGTAGGTTGAGTTTATTTAATTGTGCACGCGACAATTTTATAATTTCATGCTTGCAAGTTTCAGAATTTCACCTTTTCAATCGTTGACGCTGGCGCCGACTCGTAGCTGTTGTTTGGTGATTGAATTTTGGTGGCTTGGTCTTCAAGTGGCATTATTGTTCACCGCTTGATGAACATGTTTGGGTTGTTCATTGGGCCCTCCGTTGTGTTTGATGGTCTTGATTGTTGGTGCTCTCCGAGCTTCTTGTGCCTCGCACCAATGTAAAAAGTATTTAAGAAATGGGTGCATCTCTCGATTGTTGAGTTACAATTTTTTATAAGACCTCTTTCTCTGGATTTGCAGGATCTGCTCCTCGCTGAACTACGGCTTCTCCTTGTCTCGCTCAGTCTCTACTTTTTCTTGTTCAATGTTTATGCGAGTTCTTTTGCTTGCTTCCTCTTCCTGCTCAATAAAAATTGAAATTATAGTTTGAAGTTCATTTGTGCCTCAGCTTTGTAACCTCACCTCTTCGATGTTGTTGTTTGAAGTTCTGTGTTTTCCAGCTTCCTTTGGTTGCGCTGCTTCTTGATCTTCCGATCAATGTACTTGTTTGTTTCTGCATTTGTTCAAAGAAAAGGGTCGACATGCCTTATAATTGTTGTATTGCGTGGTGGGGTGTATTACGAGTTCGACATCATAAATGGTTTGAAAAGGGTTTGTTGTTGATTTTTACCTCTGTGTTGATGATCGGGTTATTTGTGCTCAGATCGATCGCTTTTTTGCTGTATAACAGTCTCTAGTTCCTCATTGGCTTGGATGTCTTGGGTTTTCCTTTGTACTGTGATGGTGATCTGCAATGTCGTGGCAATCGAAATCTCTTGTGCACAAACTTCCTGCTCGTGACTCCTTCGCCTGCTTGAGGTTCACTATGGGGTTCAATTTCAACACCGGTTGTCTCTTGGTCTTGCAGTGATTGTGATACCGGAGTTCAAACAATATGAGTTTGTGGTTCACTTTCTTTCCTGCCATTATGAGTTTCCGTGGGGTGTAGTGGGCTGTGGAATTTTACCTCCTCTTCGTTGTTTTCTTCTTCTTTGTCGCTTGTTATGCTAACGGTTGATTGTGGGTGAGCCTCCTGCATTTGGTTGACGGACTGCTGACTTGATTGTTCTCCACCGAGCCTATATTTTGTTGAAGGTTTGTCGCTTAACTTATAACTCTATCCAGTTTTGAAAGGAAAATGGATGTTCATACCGACCTCTTCACCGGTTCTCGACGCCGATCGATCTTGTGCTTGTGTTGGAGTAGTTGTTGTTGTAGCAATCGTCTGCTGTGAGGTTGCTTTGTTTGTTGCGCTCATTCTTGTTTTTGGGGTTGTTGACGCCATCCCGCTGTTGGAGTTCATCTTGGCCTGGCATGCTATTGGTACATTCCCGAAAGCATTGACACAACTCTTTTCGCTTGAGGTATGAAAACAGGGTTTTGCTTATGGATGGCACCATGCATTACTATTTATTTACCTGTTTTTGCCGCTTTATCTTCTTCTTGTCAATGCCCACGCCCCTTGATTTTGTTCTTCTCTCCTCTCTTCGCCCTCTTCTTCTTTCTTACCTTTTCTCCTTTCTCTTTGTTCTGCTAGGCCACTATTTCATTCGTGCGGCCGGCATCGACTTGTCTACTTGATGCTGCCGAACTGCTTGCTCTAGCGCCCGCAGGTCGCGTTGTCTGTGAGGTACCTTGTGCAAACTATGTCCTGAAATTGTCTGAGTTGTTCTAGAGAATCCATCAGGGCAATTGTTTGTTGCACGACTTTGTCCTTGTTTTTTCATCCAATATCTCTTCTTTTTCGTTGCATCGGTGTTTAGCCCTTGTGGTTACTGCGGGTAACTGTTCTGCTTCATGGAGCACTTTTTCCAACAATTTGTTTATCCTTTGGAATCTTTCTTCTGGTCCTGTGCTGATGTTTTTGTTTGGTTCCGTGCTTCCACTGGTGCCGATACGTGGTTCGCGCCGGCGCTTGGGTGGAGGTGGTAGCAGCTTGGTTGTGTGCTGGTGTTGCTGTTCTTTACGATGTTCTCCTGCTATCTGGTGAATTGAAGACGAAGTTGATGCTGTGCTGGTATAGAAGATCCTCTCTGCTGTTCCTTTCCATGTCTGCATCGTTTCGGTGGAATGGAGTTGATTAGAATGGAAACTGTTTTCAAAAAGGGAAGTACTGATTTATGTACAACAGAGCTATACCTGTATCTTGCCAAATTCATAGTCATCTGGTCGTGCTTTTCCGTCTGTTTTCATGTCTGCTCTAGCTATTTTCGCTAGGTCACTCTCTTTGAGATGGTTTGCTCGTGGTAATGAGATTTTGTCCATTGTCTTTGCAATCTTCCGCATTTCTTTTGTGTCGGTTGGCAGCAGCAGGGAGTCAAGGTACATGATTACTGGTACCTGTGCCAAACCATTGATGTGCTTTTTGTTCTTTTCCTCCTGAGGCAACATCCTGTGCTTCTGCCATGTCTTGGCTCCTTCCCTAATACATTCGACGATTACCTCGCAGAATCCATCTTTGCCATTTCGATAGTCCATGTCCTTGACCATTATAGCTGTCCGGCGAAGATAGCGGCGCTTGACCCGCAGACAACATTGTGGAAAAAATAAGGAAAAATATTTTAACTGATTTCGTTTGATTCTTCATCATCTATTTCCACCAATATTTGTAGCTTCTAACAGTTGTTTTGGCGCCGAATTTTGTATCTTTGAAGCCAAGCTCGACATCAGCTTCTTTCATTGAAGCCGGGCTAGTCTCCGCCTTGGTGCTGACTTTTATGCGCCGCTTGGGTATCCAAACACCTTGTGGGTAGCTTCCTTGGTAATCTTGATTTTTTGTCTTCGTGAGCATCACCGGGTTATTGTCATGGTTTCGTGTTGAGGTTGTCGAGATGTGTGCCGCAAGCGGTCCGCAGATGGAGCCCGTTATTTTGCGCTTCTATGCTGCCAAATCCTGCCGCCCTAATATCTTTCTTGTGACGGTCTTTAAGTAAATTCCATGCTTTCTTGACATGGGCGAATGCTGCCCCGCCTTTGATTTGGCATTTCTCTTCGCTGCTTTCTTGCTGTTCTTCGTCAACTGCTGGTACTACCAGTTCTTTCCCGCTTGTCTTTCTTCTCTTCTCGTCCTTCTTGCCTGATTTGGGCTGTTTTAGAAGAAAAAGGAAAGGGTTTTGTTAGAAAGGAATGTTAGATCCCTAGTGGTATTCAAAATTAGTGCATAAGTGTGTTTTTACATCGTCGCCATGTTCTCGTGTCGCTGTCGTGTTTCTTCGCATCATCGCCGCCTCAGAGGAATGAAATCTGCATCATGTCTGTCTCGTCATCGCCGCCGCCATTGGTATCTCGAACCTTTGCTGTTGGTATCGCCTTGTTCATTTTCTACCCTTTGTCGCTTGTTTTTCTTCTTGCGCTCAGCTTGTTTCTTCGTGCCGTTGGTTCTCATATGGAGTACCATTAGAGGTAATGGTTGATGCTGCAAGGTACCAAAGGTTTCATTTATGTTTTCAGCATTTTCCTTTTTCTTTTGCCTTTTGCTCCGTGAGTAAAAACAGTGCTGGTATCTGATTTTCTTTTTTTGCTTGTTGCTAGGTGTTTACCCTGTTGAGCCCGTGTAAGTTACCATTTCGCCGCAGTGGTTTGTTCCTCATGGTCTGCTCTGTGTCCTTTTCTCGATGAATGAGGAGACATGCTTTGTGTTTGTGTGTTGTCAATATCACCGCCTTTGTGTCCTCGTGATAATGACCAGTAACTAAAAACGATATTCTTGTGTCCAAAATAATTTATATACATTTAAAATATATATCTTCAACGGTTATGCATAAGGAATGTGAAATTCCCAAAAGGGGATTTTTAGTTTTCTTTTTTGGGTTAAGAAAGGTTATTTCTACTATTGCCGATTGAGCTAATAAGCGGACTGAAAAAAATATATTAATTATGGTTATGAGTGGAGCTGGGTAAGTGAAGTTAGGGTGAAGCATTTTCTGAGACAAAAATGCACTCTGCAGATGATATTTCTACATGTTTGTCCAAAGTGGCAGGTAGTTTTATTTGTAGACATAGTTAAGTTATTGTTGTCAAGGATAGCAGTTAAGTTATTAATGTCTCAATACAGGTTTTTGCAGATAGGCAAGGGACTCTTTTGGTCAAACCTTTGACAGGAGCTTGCTGGATTGCATGTTCTTCAAGAGGGTCTTCGCCAAGATTTTGCTGGGTTTTAGCTTCTTCGCGAGGATTTCTCATTGCTGCATAAAAAATGGGCAGGTGTTAGAAGCAGAGTTGAGTGTCGCAGAAAAAAAGCTGCGTGGTGTGAAAACAAACTTGTATGTATAGAGAGGCACGGGTTGTTTTACACTAGAAGCACATGGTACAGTGTATTCTGTGTTCACGGTTTTTCGACAGAGGCACTTAATTTGAAAAACGGTTACATTGAAGGTACAAACATGTAGAAAATGTCGACGGTTTTCAGGTTTTGGCCTCTCAGATGCTTATGGGTTTGGATCTACCGACGATTCTAGTTAGTGACGCTTCAGGTTTAGTAGCTTTGAGCACTTATCGATGGCTTAAAATTCCAGGGCGGAGAGCTGTAGCATTTCTATTAAATCTCATCTCTCCGCAGTTCAATTTGTTAGACAAATTGATTTTAGGTTATTCAAAACTCCTTGGTAGCGGTGGCTAGGTTGCTGCTCCTTGAAGTTGAAAAATCACTACGATCTACCCGTGGAATGGAGGATAGAATGATAATTACCTTCAATTAGTTGTGCGGTGTTCTTCGTTCCATCCGCTTATTGTGTCGCTGTTTTTTTCGCTATGATTTCCCGCCATTGTCGGTTGTCGCCATTTTGTCGCCGCAGCCGGCGGGTTATTGGTGTTCTCGCGGCAGTGTGTGGCTGTGTGTATGTCGGATTGGAGGGTGGTTGGGGAACGCGGTGGCGGTTTGTTCGGTGACGCGAATTCGATTTCGAATTTGTGTTTGTGTGCAGAAGGAAGGAGGAGAGCGTGCGGGAGTGATGAAGGTTTTGAGATTTACTTTGTGGAAGGGGAAGCAAAGTAGTAGAAGAGGGAGGAGAGATGGAAACCATCGAACTGCCTCTAATCTTCAACCGTCTGCTTGAGCATCAAGATCCGCTTTTTCCGATGTTAGGCTCGGGAGTGTAGGTTCTACAGCACGAGATGCAGCACAGGAGGCACGGCAGTTGGTAGGTTCTACAAGCAGGTAGAGAACCACGGACAGGCAACAATCGCGTGGGGCACGTGGATGTAAGCATAGGAGGCACGGAAATGAAGGCAATACAGTCACGGACATGCTGCTTTTGGAGGCACGGGTATCAACGCTGAGGATGTACAATAGTGCTGTGGCAGAGGCATGCGTTAGAAGCGCCGTTAAAGAGGCATGGTTGTGAAGTCTCAGAGCGACGCGGGCGCTGGCAAAGGGGGCCATTTAAGAGTCACGGCGATGTTGTGTTAGGCACGTGAGGCACGGGGTTCGTGCACGGAAGTGAGAAAAGGTGAATCCACAACAGCACGCACGCAGTGTTTTCTCAAGTCACGGTGTGCAGTCCAGATGCGTAAAAGTGTGGCAGCAGAGGCATGGGTCCGACTACTCGGTTACGTAACCACGGTCGTGAAGTCACGGGTGTGGCACTACGGGACACGTAAGCGTCACGCTATGGACGGGTGCAGGTACGTAAGGAGGCACGACATTCAAGGCAACGGAGGCACGGACTTGCGGCTTGTCGAGGCATCGGGTATCAACCCCGCGATGCCAAAATAATGCAAAGGCGCGACGGTCGTCGACGCTTGGTAACAGAGGCACGGTTGTGAAGTATCGAGCCACGATGTCAAGTTGCGCACGGGTGCAGGTACGCAGTGCACGTAAATGAAGGCACCATAGGCACGCACGCGCAATCTCCGGATGCACAAAAGTGTGGCGGCAGAGGCATGGGTCCGAGTACTCGGTTATAGAACCATATTTGTGAACTCACGGGTGTGGCACTACGGGGACGAAGAGTCTCGCAAGTGTCATGTTGTGCACGTGGTTTCAGGTGCGCAAGCCACGAAAATGAATGCACCACAGCCACGCACGCGCATTCTCCGGATGCACAAAAGTGTGGTGGCAGAGGCATGGGTCCGAGTACTCGTTAGATAACCACGGTTGTGAAGTGACGGGTGTCGCACTACTTGGCACATAAGAGTCTCAGCAAGTGTCGCGTGAGGCGACGTGGGTGCAAGGACGAAGGCACAGAAATCAAGGCACCACGGTTGTGAAGTCACGTGGTAGTGATGAAGTGGAGCCTCTAGAGGCATGTGGATGCAGCACACGACGCACGGAAGTGCAGGTTCTACAGTGCACGCATATTCAGGCACCATAGGTGGCACGGAAGTGTGGGTTCTATAGGCAGTTAGAGGACCACGGACAGGCAAGAGTCGCGGAGGCACGTGGATGTAAGCATAGGAGGCAATCAAATGAAGGAAATACAGCACGGATATGCTGCTTTTGGAGGCACGGTATCAACGCCGAGGATGTACAAGAGTGCGTGGCAGAGGCATGTGTTAGAATGCTCGGTTAAATAGGCACGGCTGCGAAGTCTCGAGCGACGCTGGTGTGGCAGGGGCCATGTAAGAGTCACTGCGCATGTTATTACGTTAGGCACTTGAGGCACGTGGGTGCAGTTACGGAAGGCAGAATTGGTGAATCCACAACAGGCACGTACGTGTGTTTTGTGCAGTCACGGTTGTGCACTCTATGGATGTATGGAAGTGTGCCGGCAGAGGCATGGGTCCGACTACCCGGTTAGAGAACCACGTTTGTGAAGTGACGTGGGTGTGGCACGACGGGCCCCGTAGGAGTCACTGCAAGTGTCACGCGAGGCACGTGGATGTAGGCACTTGAGGCACGGCATTGAAGGCACAGGAGGCACGGATGTAGGTACAGGAGGCACTGAAGTACTGAACCTAAGAGGAGACCTTTTGTGAGTGCGGAATGTTTCTAGATTTACTGTGGAAGAGAGGAAGCAAGAGAGTAGTGGAGGTGGGAGAGTTGGAAATGATGGAACCGTTTATTATCTTCGACTGTCTGATTTTAGCATCAAGATTTGTGCCGCCTGGCTTTGTTTTTTTTTGGTTCGACGTAGCGTCTTAATACACGTGTGAGACACAGAACACCAGGCTCTACAGGCACCGACGTTGGAATTATAGAGGCACTGGTATCAACTCTGTGGATGCACAAATGTGTAGTGGCAGGGGCATGCATCTCAAGACTTACTCGCATACCACGGTTGGAATTATAGAGGCACTGGTATCAACTCTGTGGATGCACAAATGTGTAGTGGCAGGGGCATGCATCTGAAGACTTAGTCAGACAGTCACGGTTGTGAAGTCTTTAGAGTTACGAGCGTGTGTCACCACGGGCACGTGAGAGTGATGCGTCGGGAAGTGTGGTAGTAGAGGCATCGGTGAATAGTAGTCGAGAGCATTGGTCGCTCAAGAGTAGCGCGCAAGGCCGAAAAGGTGCGAGGAGTTCAACATAGTACGGCTTAGTATCTCGAACGCAGGCACACTCTATCTAAGTGTGCCAAAGGCAGTGTGTGCTTGAATGGTTTAGGCAAGAACATTTGTTACGTGATTAATTGATGATTTGACGGTTGCTTTTTCCCGCAACCGCGAAAGCACCGCCACTCGGCGGTTTCCGGCAAGACAAAGAATCATGCGAAGCGCATGTTCACTGCCCTCATTACCACGACGAGGCCTCGCCCAACCGCCTCTCCTCGACTCCAAACCTTGGCACAAAAGGGCAATCGCGCTCCATAGCCGCCAATTACGGAAACACTATTGCCGCCCATCTCAACTAGCAACTCTCACAAACTCGTGGTCAAGGCCGCCATCGCTGGAGGAGCGAATGGCGGATGAACCGCTCGCCAAGCGTCCGCAGAGACGTCCACCAGAGCACCGAGGTTGACAACGCTCAGGTCCCCGGTCAAGCACGACTACAAGGTGCACCTCAAGGAGGTTGGCATCCACGGCAAGGAAAAGCTGGATGTTGTATGCACCAGAATCCCGACGGCCGACAAGATGATCAGCAGGATCCTCAAGAGGGTCTCGCGCTTGTACCTCGCTTTATCGGCGTTGATGTTGAGTATACCAGGGAAGACGAACCTCCGCAGAGGGCAGCGGTTCTGCAGTTATGCGTGGAGGAACTCTGTCTGGTATACCACATCACCGCGGCAACTAAATGGTGAACCATCCTACAGCTTCAACCTCTCCATGTTTCTGTTTAGTTAGCATTTCACCCTGAAATTTGATTAAATTTGTTTATTGAATTGATGTATCAGTGAAGTTTCTGAAGTAGATAAAGCAGGATAGATTTTGAACTTGACTCACCAGATCAGTTTATGTATTTGATGCACTAGATTAATTTATGAATTTGATGTATGAGATTATTTTCTGAACTTGATGTTCTAGTGCACTTTCTGTTCTAGTGTAGTTTCTATATTTGATGTTCTAGTGTAGTTCAGTTTCTTGAATTGATGTGTTAACGTGGGTAAGGAGTACATAGGTCTTTTATTCAAGTGTAACTACCAAAAATAAAAATGACATGTCATGTGCTTGTGCTTGTGTTTGTGAACTCGATAGCAGTTTCTGAAATTTTTTCATCCACAAATTATAATGCACTATATAAGTATTTACTTGATGGATACTTGATGGATCCACCTTAAATGTGTCATGCCCCTTGCAGGCCCAAGAGCTCGCGCCTGCTCCTCAAGGAGGACAGGTTCTACACCTTGCCGGCTTCAGATTGAAGGTGACAAAGAGATGTCAAGTTCTGGTTTGGAGATCAACCCCGACAAGTACATCGACATCCAGCGCAAATGGAGAGTTCCGTTCAAGGGAAGAAAGAGGTACCACTCTTTGGCTGATGTTGCAGGGAGCGTGATCCATCCATTCTACAAACAGATGAAGGATAAGATTGACAGGGTTGAAGACCATAAACTGTGGGGGATCAGCCCACTGCCAAATTACCTCATTGAGTATGCAGCGATAGATGCGTACGCCACCTACGAGTCTTGGAAGAGAATTGAAAACATCAGAGAAGGACTGGAGAGTGCAAAAGAGGCAGAGAAGAATTATGACGATCCTTACTACGCCTACTAGTGATGACGAAAACATAGAAAACTGGTCGTGGAGTTGCTTGTGTTTCTGCTTGTCCTTTCTTTTGTTTCAGGTTCGTAGTTTAGTTCTGTTAGGACGAAGCAGTTTCTAATGTCACCAGATCAAAGTTAAACAAGTTTGCTTATGTGAAGTTTGTAGTTTGTTTATGTGATTGAACAAGTTGTCTGGCTTGCTAAGTACTATGTTTATTCAGCAATCTTGTGATTTTGAATCAGTAATGTTGCTTTTTAGTCTAAAAACAACTAAATACAAAGCAGTCTTTTTACGCTAAGTACAGTTTAGTTGTGCACACAAGCGCGGCTTCTTGAGGAGTGGCAGGAGTGGCATGGGTTGGAATACGCAGTTAGAGAGGCACAGTGTTTGCAATCAGAGAGCCACCGGTGTGTGTTAGTGCAGGTGTCGGAGGCACGGAATTGAAGTCTTTACAGAAATGAAGGCACCACAAGCATCCATCCAGAGGCACGTGGACGGAGTAGCAGAGGTGAGCTCCGAATACATAGTTACAGGGTCACGGTTTGGAAGTGTGCAGAGCAAAGGTTGTGCGACAGGATGGGGCATGTAAGAGTCATCGCAAGTGTCATGTGAGAGAGGCACCTGGATGTAGGTACGCAAGCCACGGGATGCACTGTCGTGACGTTTGTGAAGAGACACGGGCGTGGTACCGCGAGCATGTAAGTGTCGCGGGATGTCACACGTTAGGTACGTGGATGCAGGCACAGAAATCACGGAGGTGAAGACTCAACCGACACGGAAGTTGGGTTTTTGTTGTTTCGAACAGCTATCAATACTGTGGATGTTCTAAAGTGTGGTACCAGAAGCATGCTTCCGAATACGCAGTTAGGGAGTCACGGTTGTCAAGTCTCTAGAAAGTCACGCGTGTTCGCATCACGGCATGGAGTGGTGGGGCTTCGAGGGGCATGAGTGGCCTCAACCCTGTGGATGCATGGTGGTCTGGTAGGAGAGGCACCATTGTGGATGCATAGGAGTGAGGCCTCTAACGGCGTGAGGGGTGGCACCACGTGCAATTGTTTGAATACTCATTTAGAGAGTCACGCCTGCATTTCAAGCCGATGCATGCCGAGGTTGGTGGCATTTGGCAGACGCGGTTGCAGAGAGGAGGAATGTTTGCGAAACATCAAAGTCACCGCGCCACGCTGTGAGGAGTATGTAGAGTATCTGCGTCGACGTGATTTATGTATGTCTAGTGACGGACTTGGGGCACTGGCTTGTGTTCGAATGCTTGGTTAATGAAGAATCAAGGAACTACATCAATAAAAAGAGTCTGCTGCTTCATTATCACACTATGATGTGCGGTTAAACCGTTTTCTGATGTTTTGACGGATGTGAAAAAGAGGTAGTGTACTAATACTAATATATTTCACAACCTTTATTCTACACAATGCATTTAAATTGGAAACATAAAAATTTGCATCCTTGTTGCAGTGAGTTCAGCCTGGTTGCATTACATTTCCTCTGATTAGTGTTCTAAACCTAGCTAGGCTTGTTCGCTTATCAACAACTTTTTATTCCTTTTCCTTGATGTCGTCGTAGATCTTTGTTATCTCATCGCCCATTTTGCTGGGTTCGATTGTATTCTGATCGCTAAATAGTAGCCTGAACAGTTGTTGTGCTTTCCATTGTTCCGTGCCATCCTATAAAAAATTCAGTGAAAAATAAGGAGAAAAAACACATCAGTATTATGTCATGCAGTTGTATGATATCTTGCAGATTTATAGCGAGTTTTAAGCGAAAACTTACATCGAAATTGTCTATCTCTTCGACGAAGTGGTTGCCATCAAAGAGATGCGCGAATCTCAGAACAGCAAACGGGGTTTCACCTTTGTTCACCTTTGGAACGTCCTTTAAAAATTGAACTTCCCATTTAGTCTTTTCCTTTTCGAATTTTTCACCGAGTAATATTTCGTATACTGCCTTGAACCTCGGCACCTGGGAATTGCATTTTGTTTTTGTTTTAGAGAGACATGTTCTGTAATTTGTAAAACCAAAAGACGCTGTTATTTACAATTTTACCACTGTCTTTATGGTTGTGGTATTTGTTATGCTCCTTTTCTTTGCTGGCTTCGTTGATTTCCATTTGAGCAATTTGCTTACTTAATTTGCCATCATGCACGTGGAGATCACGTTGATTTTTCAGGAATTCTTTCCTCTTCAATTCTTCGAGAGAGGTTTCTTCAGGCTCAATGATTTGAAGCTTCCTTCTATATCTGTCGAGCACTAATAGTGTGTATCTGTCTTCCTTTTCAAATGGCATGAATACTCATGTACAAAAGTTTTATTGTTAAAGGAGAGTTTAGAATATAGTATTTCGTTTGAAATGCTTATTTTTATTTTGTTAGAGGAGAGTTTTATTGCTATAGGAGAGTTTAGAATATAGTTTTAACGCTATTACCATTTTTGCTGTTTTGAGCTTGTCTAATTGACATTTCTTAAGGAACAAAGGAACCAAGGCATCCTTCTCTCGTTCGAAATCATCTGTGAATTGTGTAATAGATTTTCTTTTATCCTTTAAACCCAGAATATTCTGCAGGCAACAAATAAAAAACCATTAAAACGAGTTAGAAAGAACAGATCGGTACCAGGAGATTAAACAATCGTTGCAAAAAGACGAGTTTGTATGATCCTTGTGGTTTTTTTTTTGAAATTTACCTCTGCAAAGCTTGGGCCTAATAATAGTCTATGTCTTTTGTATTTAGTTTGCTTGCTTCCCTCCCATGCTTCTGCTAACTCATCGAGCACCTTCTTTTCCATTCCTTTACGTTTTTTTCTTGTTCGCAGCCCAAAAATTTCCTTTAGGTTTGATCCAAAGGAGAGTTGCGCTGTTCCCATGTGGTTGTTCTCCGAGAATACTACTTCTCGCTACAGGAAAAACAGAGAAGAAAATTTGTTTAGAATGTCACTTACAAGCAAGTCGATAAGCAGGAATTCATTGTTCTTTCTAGTTTCGCCTTTATTTGTGTGATTGCCGCAGAACTTTAACTAATTTCAGTTGGAAAAGGAACCAACTCACCTTTTGAATTTGTCCTGCCATGTGTCACTCATGACTATGTCGAGAGCTCGCTTGCCTTACGCACGCGGTATGAACGAATGCCGTGTTATGGGTATTTGTTGGTGCTCATTGATTGATCCTGGTTCTTTTCGCCTCGCCTCACAAAACAGATAAAAGTTATGGCTGTTGCTTCTAAAAGTTATATTTGAAGCTCCTGTCATGTTGAGTGGTGGTAAAATGAAAATAGTTATATTACCTTTCATGGGGAAAAAAGGTTTGTAGTCTCGGTTTGAAAACTTTGATTTTTTCGAAGTTGATGGTGCTTTATTTGGTTGGTTTTACCGAATATGAGTGTGTATACGCATTGGTTTCCATTCTGCATCCACCTTGCTGTGCTGCAGCATGTCAAAATGCATGGTTTATAGTTACGTGTTGTCCACCATTGTGAATAAACTAATTGCGTAATAAAGAAATCAAGTAATTTGACGGTATGTACCGGTAACTTACATGAAAATCCTCTCCGTCCTTGACCAGTTCTTTCCCATTCCAAAGTGTTTTGCAAATTGGGCCGTGAAGTGTCCGTGATTGTGTTCCTTTTTGCTTTGGTGTGCAGATCCTGTGAGGCCTTTCGCTATCCTTGCCCACCGGTTCGTTTTTGTCTTTTAGTTGGTGGTACTTGTTCATCAACACCGACATCCTTCTCATCTGTGATTGCATTTATGTTTTGTTGTTTGGGTGCGCATTGATAAAAGTAAGAGTATCATACTATCGCGAGGAAAAGAATAAATCAATGTACAAAAAGTACGTACCAGTTCTGCTCGATGCACATGGTGTTTACTCCAAGACAAATCGGCGAGTTTACATAGTTCAGTTGAGTCAAGAATGTCGATGCTATCTCTGTACTTGTTCATTACATATAGCGGTAGTGCTTGTCCGTGTGATGAGGTATCATGATCTACGCTGAGAGAGGAGATCGTTGTTGATGTAAAATTGAATTTCATTTAATTGTTGAAGCCCAAGGAGAATAAGTCGTGTGTTCAAGAATAGTTCAACTTACCATCTTCGAAAGTGCAGGATGTTTTTACCTCGCACGAGTTGTTCAAATGCTTGTAGTGCATCGCCTTCGTTGAATTCTGATAGCTCGCTTTTTTATAATTGAGACCTAGCACCATCTTCAAGAAAGAGAGTGTGTGGTATTAGTTAAATATTGTACCATAGTAATGACGGAGGTGTTTTTGTGGGTGAGGTATGCATACATTTGCGAATTCTGCAGGAGTACAGTTGTGACGTCTGGTTGAACTGTTTCTGTTCTGTCCATTCGCCCAAGAACGCGCTTAGCATGGAGCCTCCATTTGTGCGCTTTCTTTCCCTGCTTGTTCCATGAAGGATTTTCCTGAAATGTAGCCTTCGCTCTTTGAGGTTTTATATAGCTGTTCTCTCGCAAGCAAGGAGGGTTTAGAATTAGGTGAGTGAATGGTTAGTTGGATGTTAGAGAATGTGCAGCTCTGTGTAATCGCTTCCATGGAACAAGGAGAATCTACTTACTGTCCGCATTGTTTTTGTCCTTGTCGGCTCATCGATATCTATAGAGTTGCATGGCCTTTTCTTTGTAAATGAAATCTCCGAACAAGTGCTGGAGCGTTGACTTTCTCAATTTCCTTGCTTGCTCGCTTGAATGGCCTCTTAGTTGAGATTATGTTTGCTGAGCTGATCTCGTGTGATTGAATCGTCGAGGGTTTTGGGGAACTTGTCTGCACTCTTGCAAGATGCCTTCCCTTTTCTTGTCGTGGATCGAACTGCGCCTCGCCGTTAAGCTGCCCAGTGTGTTGGTGTGTCCTTTGTGTGTTGTTGTTTTTGATGCTCGGTTCTATTGAGACTTCAGCATCGTGTTTCCTCTTTGAAGTATCTTTTCCGATAAAATCTTTCCTTTCTCCTTCTTTTCTTCTTGTGCATGTTCTGCCTCGTGATGTTCCCGGTATGCGATCTTCGCCAACAGGGTTCATGTCCTGTTTGGAAAGCTGTTGTTGGCGAGTTGGTACGCTTTTGTCCTGTTATCCACTTCTAAAGGAGAGCGTGTTATGCCTTCGTTGTTTTTATCCGGTGTGGTCTGTCTTGTTCTATCGGCGGATCTTTCCGCTCGCCTTCCTTTTGTAAATCAGTGTCCGCTGCGCGTGTTGTTCCCTCTCAGTAAACCAGGATCTGTCTGGCTTGTTCTTCCGCAGTGCTTCTTCGACACCTTGGTGGTATCCTTGCCGCCACATGATAATCTTCTTTCTCCTCATCGCTGCTTGTGTCATTAATGTCAATAACTTTTATCTCTTGAGCGCTTGTCCCAATGTGCTCGGAGTTGGAGGAATCTCTTGTTGAATTATGTCACAATGTATTCGCTCCATTTCACTGCCTTCCATATCGACCTCGTGTTTCAGCATATCTGTTAAAATAAAAATAAAACTTATTGGTGTGTCTCTGAAAATTAGATAAGTAGAATTTTACTTTGTTGTCTTCAAGAAGACAAACCTCATGTGTAGTTGATTAATGACAAGGCGGCCGATATCTCAGATTGGCTGAATATTTGATAGAGAATTTTCTTTCTCAACTCGACTTGTTCCTCCGTTAGTAACACTGCTTCTCCATCGTCGGTGTAGTGCTTTATGCTCATGAACACATAGAACGCATAATGAGTCTGCAGTAGAAGGATGATTGATTATTGTCGCTGTCCAAAGATGGTAGGGCAGTTTAGGTGAAGTTTTCCTAATGTCCTATGTTTTTATGGATTGCATTAATAATTGTTACAAAGAGTAAGGAAAAGGAGAAAGGTTTGTAGTGCTTACGCTTTCCCTCGAGTGGCACCTTCATTTTGACCTTTTGAAATGGTCAATATTACTTGGAGACAGCTTGAGCAATGGGCTTATTTGCTTCCATATCCTCTTTACTCGCTTGTTACCGTGTTGAAGTAGTCCACAGCCTGTGTATTCAATTGGTAAAGAGTCAAGGAGTTCAAAGCGCTTTTTTGATGTTAATTGTAACAACGAAGTAGTGGCCCACAATTCCTTGTTTTTGTTGAACATGCCCGCCTATGCAAACTGGTAGAAAGAACTGCAAAATGCAAAATAAATAAATAAGGGTCCTTTTGGATTTAGTCATGATTTGTTGATCGTTAGACGAATTGTAGTGCCGAGATTGTATCTCTTGTCCTGTAATATGAGATGTGCTTACCATGTCGAAATCTTGTAGTTGCTCTCCTTCTTCCGCATCAAGGAATCTTTTAAGCCTTTTAGGAATTGTCTTGTCTCCGACGTGTGCTTCGCCTTTTATTTTTCAACTCCAATGGATCTTCAAGGTTGGCCATGCGTATTGATGCCTGCTTGTTTTGTCACATGTGCGAGAAGAAATTTGTAAATTCAATTGTACAGTAGAGGTTGATTGATCGATAGAGTGATATTCATTGTTGAAACTTGAGCTCTACTTACGGTGTTGTATGTTGATAGAATCTTTCTTTGTGCCCTCGAGTTGCTTTTTCAACATCTATAGCATGACTGCCATGGTTTCGTGCGCACCGGCTTTCCAATGTCGAAGCTTTGTGCCATGTGGTTGATCACATCGTTGTCGCCTCTCAGATTTATTAAAATCTCGTGCTCGCAACATATATATTTATAGGTATACATATAAATGTTTAAGGTAGGAAATCATTGAAGAAAATAATTTTTGGTGTTGACATGAACTTACCCTTTGTCCTTATTCGCTGTCATGACGTTGTTGTACAGGTGTTCGATCCCTTTGTCTTTTGTCCCTTCTTCGATGGCCAGGTTTTGTATGATGAACGGTTCACGCTTTTGTTTGAGTGCTGCCCTGGTTACCGCCGTGTTTGTGGCGGCAACATCTTTTACAGCACAATGTTTCTTGTCCGATGGTGCGCGTTTTTCTCGCTGTCATCCGACTTTTCACCGGAATGTTTGCCGCATGGTTTTCCAATGCACCGTGGCCCTTTGCTTCTTTACTTGTGTCTCGCGTGTCCCGTTGAGGTTTCTGCTATCGCAAAAGCGCCGTTAAAAAATAAATAAATACGGTCGTTATTTTCACCGTAGTTTATTGTCTGCTCCTAAGAAAAATACTCAAATGTTTAGTGTGTCTTTTGAACTTTTTTTATTGTAGCTTCACCTTTTCAATAAGCTTCACCGTGCTGCCTCTTCGACCTTTTCTTCGTGAGTTGAGCTTTTGGACCTCCGTGGTGTCGCTGCTTTTGTCTTGTGGCTGTTGAGACATAGAGGTAGGTAAATGAGATTGCATTTGTGTCTTTGTTCACTCAAATTTCTAATTTCCTTAAAAGCAGGTTATCTCACTTCACCTTTTCGATGTTTTATGCCGACGCTGCTATCTCTCATATTTCTTGCCCGACAGCGAAGGTTTTCCGCTTGGTCTACGGCGGTTAGGCTGTGTGTTGTTGGAAGAACATCTTCGCTTGTTCCATTCCCCGTGTTGTTGTGTTTGTTTGCCTTGAATGTTGGTGCTCTCCCTGCTTTCTTGCATCCGCCGGAACGCAAAAAGTAATTACAATGTGTCTGTCTTTGTTTCGTGGATCCATTTTTTATATGCTATAGAAAGAGGTTTTGTAGCTTGACCTCTACGCTCAATCTCTCCGGTTCCGCGTCTGCACTTCTTCTCTGCCTTGTGTAGTTTTTGTACATTGTCGAGCGGTAGCAGCACTTTCTATCGCTTCTTGAGGCACATCGCCGCTTCATTTGTTTTTTTTTTCTGCTCAATCAAAAATGTAAATAAAGTTTGATTTCATCTGCATGCATAACTTTTTTGTTTTAACGTTGTAGGAGCAGGTGCGTGGCTTTACCTCGTTGGTCTTTGATGATGGTGTACTGGTACCGCTTTTAGTCAGCATTTGCCCTTGTTTTTGGTTTGTCCCGTCTGTGTTCTTTGCTGTTCTTTGGCATGGTCGCCATCGCTTGTTTCCTGCGCTTTCATGAAAAAGGAAAAGCATGATTCATTGCTTGTAATTTTGTATTATTGTGACAGTTGTACCGGGCAGTACATTTCTTATAAATTTTGGAAAATGGTTCTTGTTGAATTTTACCTTTGCGCTGGTGGTTGGGATATCCGCTTGTGCGCCCACTTTTTCTTTGCTTTGTATGCCAGCCTTGGGTGTGTCACCAGTGGAGTGTCCGAGGCTTTCTCCCTCAGATAGGTCATCCGAGATGCTCTTGTGCTGAAAAGCTCTTCTATATGAACTTTCCGACTTGCATGGGCATCCTCTTCTTTGCTGTGCTTGTAATACCCGGTAGTTGAAACAATATGAGTTGACGGTATTTGGGCAAAGTGGGTTTGGAAGTTTTACCTCTTCTTTGTTGTTTTCTTCTTGTTTTTCTCGCCGCGTCATCAACGGTCGATGCTAGATCAGCCCGTGGCTCGCTTATGGAGCGTTGATATGATACTTGTCCGCTGAGTGTATATTTTGTTGCAGATTTGTCGCTTAACTCAGGAGCGCTTTTAGTTTAGAGAGAAGATACTTTTAGAGAGAAGAGACTGATTTTTATACTCACGCCTTTGCTGCCTCCGATCCTGTTTGTCTCTTTGTATCGCTTCCCGCTGACGCCTTGAGGGAGCATTATCTGTTGTTGGGTTGTTTGTTCTATTGCTTCCATCCCTTGCTCGGTGTTCTTGACGACATGGTGCTTGTTCTCAGCAGCAGGCTCGCACCCAGCCGGTGCTTCCAGATTTAATTTTGTGTGCAACAATGAGGATAATCTCGTTACGGACCCAGTCCGTAATTGCTACCATCATCTTTCAACTTTGCTTTCAAGGAACGATTAAAATTTAACTAACAACAAAGACGAGCCATCTATCTACAAAGAAACATAGACAAGCAAAAATACTATCAGTACTAAGTTCATGATAAATTTAAGTTTAATTAATCATATTAAAAACTCCCACTTAGACAGACATCTCTAGTCATCTAAGTGATTACGTGATCCAAATCAACTAAACCATGTCCGATCATCACGTGAGATGGAGTAGTTTCAATGGTGAACATCACTATGTTGATCATATCTACTATATGATTCACGCTCGACCTTTCGGTCCACGTGTTCCGAGGCCATATCTGTTATATGCTAGGCTCGCCAAGTTTAACCTGAGTATTCCGCTGCGCAACTGTTTTGCACCCGTTGTATTTGAACGTAGAGCCTATCACACCCGATCATCACGCGGTGTCTCAAAGACTAAGAACTTTCACAACGGTGCATACTCAGGAGAACACTTCTTGATAATTTTAGTGAGAGATCATCTTATAATGCTACCGCCAATCAAAGCAAGATAAGATGCATAAAGGATAAACATCACATGCAATCAATATAAGTGATATGATATGGTCATCATCATCTTGTGCTGGTGATTCCATCGCCAAGCAATCGCCATGATCACCATCGCCACCGGCGCCGACACCTTGATCTCCACCGTAGCATCGTTGTCGCCTCGCCAACTATTGCTTCTACGACTATCGCTATCGCTTAGTGATAAAGTAAAGCAATTACATGGCTTTTGCATTTCATACAATAAAGCGACAACCATATGGTTCTCGCCAGCCACGATAACTCGGTTACAAAACATGATCATCTCATACAATAAAATATAGCGCCACGCCTTGACCACATCACATCACAACATGCCCTGCAAAAACAAGTTAGACGCCCTCTACTTTGTTGTTGCAAGTTTTACGTGCTGCTACGGGCTGAGCAAGAACCGTTTACCACGCATCAAAAACCACAACGATAGTTTGTAAAGTTGGTGCTGTTTTAACCTTCGCAAGGACCGGGCGAGCCACACTCGGTTCAACTAAAGTGAGAGAAACCGACACCCGCCGTCACCTTTAAGCAACTAGTGCTCAAGCGGTGAAACCAGTCTCGCGAAGCGCGACGCTGAATGTCGGTCCGGCCGCTTCATCTCACAATACCGCCAACCAAAGTATGACATGCTGGTAAGCAGATGACTTATATCGCCCACAACTCACTTGTGTTCTACTCTGCATATGACATCAACGATAAAACCAGGCTCGGATGCCACTGCTGGGGAACGAGTAATTTCAGAAATTTTCCTACGCACACGCAAGACCATGGTGATGGCATAGCAACGAGAGGGAGAGGTCTGTCCATGTACCGTGAGACCGAAAGCGAAGCATTATAACAACGCTGTTGATGTAGTCGACGCCTTCACGATCCGACCGATCCAAGTACCGAACGCACGACACCTCCGAAGTTCTGCACACGCTCAGCTCGATGACGATCCCCGGCCCGATCCAGCAAAGCGCCGGGATGAGTTCCACAAGACGACGGCGCAGGACGATGATGATGCTCCACCGACGCAGGGCTTCGCTTAAGCTCCGCGACGATATGACTTCATCAGCGCAGGGCTTCGCTTAAGCCCGCGACGATATGACCGGCGGAATATCGTGGAGGGGGCACCGTGACACGGCTAAGGAACGATCCGTAGATCAACTTGTGTGTCTTGGGTGCCTCCTCGCCCCGTGATATAAAGGAGCAGGTGGGCCAGCCCTAGGGGCTGCCGAGGAGTCCTACTCCCACCGGAGTAGGACTCCCCTTCCTAGTTGAATAGGATTGGGAGGGGAAGAGGGAGGCCGCCTCTCCTTGTCCTATTCGACCAGAGGGGAGGGGGCGCGCGCCTGCCCCGGCCGGCCCTTCCTCTTCTCCCTATGGCCCATCAAGGCCCATTGACCTCGGGGTTTCGTAACTCCCGGTGTTCCGTAACTTCCTGTTTTCATCCGAACCTTCCAAGTCCAAACAAAGGCTTCCAATATATCAATCTTTATGTCTCGACCATTTCGAGACTCCTCGCCATGTCCGTGATCACATCCGGACTCAACAACCTTCGTACATCAATACTTATAAACTCATAATGAATCGTCATCGAACGTTGAGCGTAGTGGACCCTACGGGTTCGAGAACTATGTAGACATGACCTAGAACCATTCTCGGTCAATAACCAATAGCGGAACCTGATGCCCATATTGGTTCCTACATATTCTACGAAGATCTTTATCGGTCAAACCGATAACAACATACATTGTTCCTTTTGTCATCGGTATAGTTACTTACCCGAGATTCGATCGCTTGTATCCAATACCTAGTTCAATCTGCTATCGATAAGTCTCTTTACTCGCTCCGAATACATCATCTCACAACTAACTCATTAGTTGCAATGCTTGCAAGGCTTATGTGATGTGTATTACCGAGAAGGCCCAGAGATACCTCTCCGACAATCGGAGTGACAAAACCTAATCTCAAATACGCCAACCCAACAAGTACCTTTGGAGACACCAGTAATTCTTTATAATCACCCAGTTATGTTGTGACGCTTGGTAGTACCCAAAGTGTTCCTCCGTAAACGTGAGTTGCATAATCTCATAGTTACAGTGAACATGTATAGGTCATGAAGAAAGCAATAGCAATATACTAAACGATCAAGTGCTGCTTAACGGAATGGGTCATGTCAATCACATCATTCTCCTAATGAGGTGATCCCATTAATCAAATGACAACACATGTCTATGGTTAGGAAACACAACCATCTTTGATTAATGAGCTAGTCTAGTAGAGGCATACTAGTGACTATCTGCTTGTCTATGTATTCACACATGTATTATGTTTCCGTTAATACAATTCTAGGATGAATAATAAACATTTATCATGATATAAGGAAATAAATAATAACTTTATTATTGCCTCTAGGGCATATTTCCTTCACTATTAAGTTCAGCATAAAATCGCTTCAATATCTCCTTCTCCGCACCGCATCGATGATTATGTAACAAAAGGATTACGGTAACATCAAATAAATGATATAGTTTTAAACCTATGTCTTCCACGGCTGCACAAAAGATTTTGAAGCTTAATCTACATATATTCATAAGATAGCCCTTTATTTCATTTCGTGACCTAAAAAGCGATCAATCCATTCTTTTCTTGTTATATCAAGTCTTCCCACTAACTCTTTGTTTCGCCAATCATTGATAGAAATTAGGTCGTGTGAGCAGATGTCCGCTGTCAAGTCCATATCGTGAGGGAAGTCTTTTTATTGGAAAAATACACTACAAATGATATTCTGTAGAATTGGAGCAATAACTGTATGGTTTAGAGTGTAAGATAAAATGTTCTCGATGAATAATAATACATAGTGTGTGAAAATTTTCATCGGTGCAATTTCCAGTGATTTTGTGGACGAATTGGTTAACTTATCGCTGCTGCTACATAGTTTTTGTTATATGGATTGTGTGAGTTTTTATAGTACCTTGCTGCACGGCAGGCTGTTCCGCAGTACCCTGCTTTCCTTATTATTAGTCCTTGCTGCATAACAATGCCCAAAGTGCTAGCAGCAGTAGAAGCATAATTGAATTTCACAGCAAAAGAGGAGATGCATCCCGTGGAAAAAACGGCATTGTTGGAGAGGCACAGGTTGTTTCACGCTATAAGCACACAGTAGATCTATTATTCGTACGTATCGCTAATACGAGAGAGGCACGCAATTTGAAAGAGGGCAATCAACGGATATATAGAATCTCCGTAAATACCAGGTTTTGAATTTGAGGATGCTCATGGTTTGAATCTAGAGCGTGTTCTAGATAGTTCGCATGCACAATACATTTTAGGAAAATTCTTTGCAGCAGATTTCTGTGACGGGTAAGGGTAGCATCCCATTGCACGCTGCTCACCTTATTTCACTTTGCTAGAAAAGTCTAGACAGACTTTTGGAAACACGGTTTTATGTATGTTAGGGTTCATGTCCACCAAAAGGGGGAAAATCGCTTGATCGAATTCGTGGTAATGGAATGCAATGGATTAATATTTTTTACCTTCGATTTCTTGTGAGGGATTCGTCACATCCATCGGCTTGTTTTTGTCCTTGCTCGTTGGTATCTCCGCCATGAAAGCATCGGTCGTCACCGCTGGCCATTGCCGCCACGGAGAGGTTTTTGATGCTTTCGGGCACCGATCGACTACTTGTATCTCAAGTGGATGTCGGCAGGTGGGTGAGGCGAACGCGATTTGATTTTTGGTTGGTCTGCTGGATTGGACAATGGGGCAGAAGGAAAGACGAGGGTGTTCAAGAGAGGGAACTGGTGAAGTGTTCGAGATTTTCAAAGTAAAGCAAAAGCAAGAAAGTAGTGGAGGGAGAGGGAAATAGTCGAACTGCCTCGAATCTTCGACCGTCCGTCTGACATCAAGATTGGTGTAATTTTCTGTGGGCTTTGATGGTCTTGTTTTTCCCTGCTTGCTCAACTGCCGTAACGTTTTTATTTTAGTGTGGTGACATCCACCGTGGCATGGTTTGGTGTTACCCAGTCACGCTCGCTCCGCGGTGTTACGTGACGCTTTTCTATGACGCCCATGGTGAGTCGATGGAAGTGAGGCCACCAGCGCCATCCTCCTATGGAAAAAGGGAAGCGCCAATCTTAGACCGTAGGTTTGACATCAAGAGTGCTGCATCTTCGTACTTCATGAGCTTGTTTTTGCTTGGCTTTCTTAAGTCTTAGTCTGTGGGATGTTAGCATTTTTTGATTTTAGTGTTGTTGTGTGATGCATGTGCATGGTTTGGCGCTACTCAGAGTCACGCTTCATGGTTCTTTAGGCATGGACATGAACTCAATGGAAGCATGTTAACGCATTGGTCGAGTCTCGCTGCCATGGGTGTATGCTTTGGTATTTCCAAATGATTCCGCTCACTGCTCGCTGGAGAGGAATGGACGTGACCAAAATGTTCTGTTGTTACATGTAGATGAGTAGGTTAGGGTCATGGATGTCGTGTGTTAGCAGTAGGGAGCACGGTTGTGCTCTCCACCAGAGGCACTTCTGCCTCTCATGCGGAGCACGCTTTGCCAAATCTTATGTAGTTTTGGTTCAAATGATTCCGCTTACTGCTCACTTGGATACGCACGGCATCGAGTCTATTGAGTCACGCTTTCCCATTAGGCTGAGTTACGCTAGGCACGAAGTTGCGCCAATATAGAAGTCACATTTTTCAAGCAAATAACGCATGTCACGGTAAGTGTAGTATTATATAGAATGACGGCGTGAAACACGGGCCGCTGTGATCAGATATTCCGTGGAGGCATGTTGAGTGGAGAGGCATAGGCATGGTGTGGTATTATGTAGAGTCACGCCATCTGTGTTTGGTTTCGAATAATTCCGCCGACTCGATCGATGGAGAAGCACGGCGTTAATAGCAGTAAAGGCACAGTTTGGTTCAAGTCATGGTGAACACCCACCGCTTACTCTCCAGGAGGCACGGAATGGACTATTCGAGAGACGCTGGTGTTGTATATTCTTCGCCCGGTCATGGGTCCTGTGAAGGCACAACATGGTATCATGTATTTGTGTTCGAAATGATTCCGCTGACTCGCTCGTAAGAACAGCACGGACATGAATGCCATGAGGGCATGGTTGGGCCTGCTTGAGCATCACGTTTCATACGGTTATTATGGAAACAAAGCGGAATGGGTTTAGATCTTAACGCTAAAAGTTTACTTTGCATACCAAGGTGTTTAAAAGCGAAGTTCTTGTTTTTAAAAGCCACGGCTTGCGGTTGAGTTGCGTGGCGCTTTTATTAGAAGCACGGACGTGAAGTGAATACAACCACGGTTCTGCATCGTGCAGCTTACATGACTTGTGCAATCGACGATGGCGTGATGTTCGTGGCAGTGTTAAGGGTCACAGCACGCGCGTGAAGCGCTAAAAGGCATGCTACCGTGATAATATAGAGCCACGCCCCGTGTTTGTGTTTCAATTAATTCCGCCGACCATCGACGGAGAGGCACGGGCGCTCAGCCCCAAAGGCACCGCCTGTGGTTCATTCCTTGGTTGTTAGGCGATACACGCGGGGATGTAGAAGGCACGCTTTTCAAGCAAAGAACACACATCATGATCCCACGCTTACAAAACGCGGACGGAAGTCCGTGATAGCCACGGTTCTGTACTAAGTAGCGCCATGAACGAGTCACCGAGTTAGATTTTGATATAAATATCATTTCAACACAAAATGTCAATTTCAACAAGAAGTTCTCTCGAATACAGATGCACGCATACGTAGAAGTTAACCGTGTTTGAGATGTTTTCGCTGAATATGTACGGACCATTGGAAAGAAGTTGAGTGGTTGTGGTGGACGAACGCACGGGAAGACGTAAATGATAGTACCGGTATTTCCCAGCCATGCAGAGTTCGAGGTATTTAAGAGAGATTGGGAGAATTCGAGGCGCCGTTATCTGCTTGACCATCCGACCGTGTGCGATGTTATAAAAAGCTACCTTCTCATCGAACACCCCACGCCCAAGATTCTCCAGAGACAGCACCTCTTTCTTGCTGGTAGCTCCTTGCTTTCTCCATGACCGAAGAGGGGTTCTGTTGTTCACAAACCAGCAAGCAAGGACAAAAGCCGCAGAAGAGGAGAGAGGTGCCACCGCCACGCCAGAGCGGGCGGCAGGAATATCCTGCCCGCTGCCTGTGTGTCGAGCGATCTCGCTGTGGATGCGATTCTCCCACAAGCGCATTCGCCATGGAGACGATCTCGCAAGATGGCAGTGCACAAAATTCCTTAGCTAATGATTTACTTGCTCGATGAGCTAATTAAGCAGCAGCAGTTCATCGCCGCTTGGAGAAGTTGCTGCAGCGAAACGGGGAAATAATCAAAAGAGAGAAGAAATGACCCACTTTAGTTTAAGGAGAAAAAACCCGGAAAGGCTGGAGTTTGGGCGGGTTTGGTCCCTATACTGTAAGGGGAAAAAAACTAAAACTTTTCTTTTTTTTGTTTTTTGTTGGGTTTTTTTTTTTTTGGTTTGTAGTTTTTTTGGTTTTAGGACAAATTTGTTTTGTTAAAGTTTGTTTAAAAATTGGTTTTTTAATTTTTAACAATTTTTTGAAAAGTTGGGGGTTTAAAGGGTTTTTTAGGAATTTTTTAAAAATTTTTTTGCATTTGGGTTGGAAAAGGTTAAGGGCCCGGGGCCCAAAAAACCCCCAACCGGGGGGGGTTTTGGCTTAAGTTTTGGGCAAAGCCCCCCAGATGGGGGGTGGATGGGTTGTTGTGGGGCACGGGGTTTAGCAAGGGGGCCACCGATGAGGCGTGAGGAAATTGAACCCCAAATGGGGGCACAGTACGGGAAGGACACGGGGGAAGGGAGCGGGTTTTTGTTGTTGGTATTAGGGAAACCAAAGGGGTGGGTTGTAAATCCCCCGTGGGAGTTAAAAAGGGGTGTGCAGGGCTGGGTGGGGTTTAGGGAGGTAAACCCCCGGGTGGGGGTTTGGGGAAGGCCCCCGGTGGGTGGGGGTTAAAACACTGGGGCCCACGGATGGGTTTTTTGGGGGGCCCCTTTTACCCAAATTTGGGGATTCAAAAGGGAGGGGGATTTTCCCACACGGTTAGGGAGGGTTGAAAATACCCGGGAAATGGGCTGGGGGTTTGGGGCTTGGGGGGGCTGGGTTGGCGAGGAGAGGCACGCCGGTCAGTTTCAAAAAGGAACACCCACGCTCATCGCGCGTAAACACGCGAGTGTGATCAGATACTGTGGAGGCACAAGTGGTGGAAAGGCATAGTCATGGTGTGTTATTATGTAGAGTCACACTCGCCGTGTTTGGTTTCAGAATAATTCACGACTCGATCAGATGGAGAGGCACGGCTAATCCTAAAGGCACAGTTTGGTTCAAGTCATGTTGAACACCCATCGCTTACTCTCGTGGAGGCACGGAATGGCCTATTCGAGACGCTGGTGTTGTATATTCTTCGCACGGTCATTGGTCCGAGGAAGGCACGGCATGGTATCCTGTAGTTGTGTTCGAATGATTCCGCTGCCTCGCTCGAAGAAGAGGCATGGACATGAATGCCATGAGGGCATGGTTGGGTCCGCGAGCGCCACATTTTGTACGCTTAATATAGAAACAAAGCGGAATGAGTTTAGATGGTGACGCTAAAGGTTTACATTGCGAGTGGCCGTTCGAAAGTCGAGGTGTTTAAAAGCGAAGCTCCTTGTTTTTAAAAGGCACGACTTTGTGCTGAGTTGCGATGCGCTTTTTTTATTAGAAGCACGGGTGTCGTGTCAAACCGCGGATCTCGGTAGGGGGTCCCAACTGTGCGCCTAGGCGGATGGTGACAGGAGACAACGGACACGATGTTTTTACCCAGGTTCGAGCCTCTCGATGGAGGTAAAACCTACTCCTGCTTGATTAATATTGATGATATAGGTAGTACAAGAGTAGATCTACCACAAGATCAAAGAGGCTAAACCCTAGAAGCTAGCCTATGGTATGATTGTTGTTCGCCCCACGGACTAAAACCCTCCGGCTTATATAGACACCAAGAGGGCTAGGGTTACACGAGTCGGTTACAACGGGAGGAGATCTACATATCCAGACGCCAAGCTTGCCTTCCACGCCAAGGAAAGTCCCATCCGACACGGACGAAGTCTTCAATCTTGTATCTTCATAGTCTAGGAGTCCGCCAAGGTTATAGTCCGCCATCCGACACCCCTAATCCAGACTCCTCAAGAGTCTCTCGAACCAGGCTTCAATGACGCATTTAGTCCGACATGCAGATTGTCTTCGGCATTGCAAGGCGGTTCTCCTCCGAATACTTCATAGAAGATTTTGAACACAAGGATAGTGTCCGCTCGCAAAAATAAGTTCCACATACCACCGAGAGAGAATAATATTTACACAAATCCAATCCGACGATTCTGCAGCATGACATCACACCACGGCCAAGCCTTTATTCGAATCGCTTTTACTCGTCCCACCTCAACACGCTTAGCGAGGCGGTTTCTTGGCACGCCTTGTCAAAGCAGAGATCGTGGTCCCCTTATTCCGGATTCTCATCAATCCGGGCGTAGTAACCCAATCGTGTCTGCTGGTATGTCTCCTCAATCAAGGCGAGTCCCAAATGGTCACGGGAGGGCTCTTGGTATTCAACCTATTTATAAAGAGACCAAGGCTCAATCCTTTCTTTCAATCTCAATCGAATCCGCCCCACCTTGAGTTCCAACACCCAAAGCTCTAGATTCGTGCACTTCAGACCTTCGATGATGTCCGGTTCCACCTTCAAGGTCTGGTGGATGCCTTCCTCCGCTATGGAAGAAGACGTGCTAAAGCTAAGAGATGCGTGTATCTAACCGACAAAATCTCGCATAGGCTGCCTGCTCAAGGGTAGGTAATTCCCAGTCCCAAGCCCTGGTGAGAGCGTGGTGTCAGCCTCACTTCCTTCGGGGCTAGGCTTCCCGACGACCCCTTCGTGAGGGGGCCTATGTTTTATTATGGGTTGAATTTCACGACTTGGCTCCGAGTCCATCCTCCACATCTCATCGCTCATTGTCGTGTGAAGCCTTTCCTCCAGATACTCTCACTTGGATTGTGGCTTAAGACCTTCAAAGTAGAGCCAAGATGATCGAGGGGCAGCACGCAGAAAAGGAGGTGTTGTCATAAGAAAGAATGCCGACGCCCATGGCCCGAGGGCTCTTTTCAAGAGGAGTTCAGCTTATGGCAACGAGAGTGGTTTTATATACAGCCCTGTGGGCACCAATGGGTGGTGCCACCTGCCTTTCGCCGGGTCCCCACCACAGCCTAGCGCCATGGGTCAATAGAGGGTTTAATCGGGGCGCCCAAGGACGGCCCTTTTTGGGCCATTG
>JAHIAM010010811.1:0-14051 GCA_021605205.1 Aegilops longissima | reverse complement strand
GACCATCATGTCGCCCATGCGAGAGGCGGTTGCTGCGGCGAGGGCTACGATGCTCAAGCCGCCAAGACTGCCCTGAAACGCAGCACGGTGACGGTCGCAGGCCGCCTTTGATGATTTGGCACATGACTGGCCGCTGGCCCATCGCCCATAGGTGCTTGTGGCTTCGTCACTTGGTCTTGGATTGGAGGAGAAGGTTGCGCAGAGACTTGGGAGAGAGATGGATTGGAGTGGTATTATATGAGAGTCCAAACTCGCAGTATCTACATCGCGGCTGGCTCTATTCTGCTTCTCCAATTAATTCTCTCGCATGTAATTGAGGATGCATCATTGACTGCTCAACGCCCTCGGAACCGCACCTTCCTCCTTGGCATTCAAGCACTATGGACCCGCCGACGACGAGGTGCCTATGGTGACTTCAAATTTCAAGATGATAGTGCCAAGTATGTAAAAGGCTCATAGGGGTGAGTGTATGCGCGGTATATGAGCGCCTGCACTGTCATGTAAAAAACGTAAATGCGTGTCAAAAAGAGACTAGCAAGATACTAATATTGTGCACCTCGGAGAGGAAAACGATAGAACTAGTACGATTTATTTAAATGTGCATTCACTCATTTTGTTCCATATGTACCCATCCGGTGTAGTCTAGTCACTTGTTGAAATCTCTAGAAGGGCAAATACTCCTCTCTGGTTTAGGTGGCTATACTAGCAAGTAGTTGTATCGTACTAGTACAATAGTGGCCTCACATAGCAATTTTTGTCTCATGCAAGAGCCTCTATATATGCGTGCTCTAATGTTCGTGAACTGCAATGCTCGGTTTGCATTTGCTTTTCGCCTTCGAGAAGACGAACAATGATGTTATTACTATCGCTTTCACAAAGGTCGAATCCATCGTCTGCATGTCTCATCCACCGCGAGCGCGGGACGGATAGCTTGTTGTAGAAGTACTACTAAGCAAAAGCCTCGTCCTCGCTTAGAGCAACCATACAAGATGGGCAAGGGAGAAGGCGTAGTAAAATCAAGCTTCTCCTCGATGTAACGAAAGGACGCGACATCATAGCACCGGCTCTACATGCTTGCCTCTAAACTTGGTTGAAAGACCCGTAGCAGTACAATATATTTGCTGCAACCTCTAACATTTACCCACCACAAATTAAAATATATGTGGTCAGATGCATCATTCGATGCAGAGGCCGGGAGTCCTCTTTTCAAAAAAAAAACAAATTAAAATATATATTCCTGTCTTGACCAGATGAGCGCAGCAAACTACAATCACTGTGGTGACAGTAGGGCCAAAGACTATTTTAATTTTTTTAAAACTTCGAGATCGCCACATAGCATGGAGCCGATTCCCAACGATTTTAAGCTTACAGCACGGTACACGCTATCCTAGACTACTCTACATGAAACTGCCACACGAGCATCCGGGATGCGCGCTTGGCTCTTCATCCTTCGAAGTCGAACAATGATGGTGTACACAGCACCGAGGAGTAGTACAGTACGCTTCCGCCATCCGACACCGATTGAACTGCTGCATGTCCACCGCAAGGTATGGAGGGAGAGCGTGTAGCAAAAGCTTCTCCTAGTCTTGCCAGCCACCACGCCATGGGCAGGGAGGGACGCCCTGCGCTTTGCGCGGTATGATAGGGTGGGTCTGATGTGTGTGGCCAACCTGTGCATACAGCCAAAGGCGTGTGCGCTAAGTCCATGAGGAGAGGATAATCAAACTTCAGCTGTTGGATGTACTGACGACACATCAAAGCATCGCACTCGATATATTTCAATAATTTCATGCTTATCGATGCATTAATTACAATGCATGCATGCATTCGTGACTCTTCTTTTGATACTTGCATGTGTTGATTTAATGCACTTTTGAAGTAGTACTTCTCATTCCTAAATTATAAGTCTTGTAGGGATTCCATTATGAATTACATACGGATGTATATAGATGCATTTAAGTGTGGATTCATTCATTTTGTTCATATGTAGTCCACCTAGTGAAATATCTATAAAGACTTACATTTAGGAATGGAGGGAGTATAAAATATGTGACGTAAAGCTTTGTAATACCCCAGCCCAAGTCGAGATGGTTGTGCACGAGGAGGGCGAGATCATGCGAGCATAACAGAACAAGATTCGATGATGGAGCTCTAAGGTCTCGATGGACCTCACCGTGCTCCACTGCCCCTTGTGCTTCCGCCTTGACGCCTCTAGTGTATGAGGTTCAATACACCTCGTCTGCTCGGCTGATTGAGCAAGGTGCAGTTTCTTGATTGATGTGTTGTTCGATTGATTTCTGCAGAGCAAGGAGGGCACTGCCTGGGCAAGGATCTGCCGATCCGAGCGCCTGGGAACCAGCGGCAGTGCTGCAAGTAAGTGCGCGGGCGGTGGCTTCGACGCGCTGAACACGGCGGTGGACTCCTTCTTTCGCTTGGTGAGGGTGGAGTGCCCGCACGAAGGTTGTGGGCTCTCACGCCACTTACCACAAGCTCGCCATCACCGTGAAGGCAGTGTGTCCGCGTGCCTGCAAATGCCCCTGCGTCTCGCTCGGGCTTACAAAGTTGCCCGCCGGCGTGTCTCACCACCACATCAGCACGCACAAGATCCCATGCCTGCGCAATGTGATCCAAGACGGCAAGGTGCTCTGCTGCAAGCATCACCGGAGCCACGCACTTGCTGTTCGCTGAAGGAGGACCGCCATGCGCTTTTTCTTGGTCGGCGGCGTGTCGACATCGCGCATGCCATTATCGCTGTCTTCTACCTCAGATTAAAGGGGCGTCCCCACCGCCTGCACTACTTGGCCAATTAGAGGCGAACGCCCCGCCGGGGAGCCTAAAGGCACGCACCGACGCCATCAAGGTGGAAATGGAGGTGACAAGTAGCAAGGATCCCGCGACGCCGACGCAGGAGCTGACCTTTCTTGACAGCTCCGCCCAAGTTGCTGGCCGGGCTAAGCTTGTGTCCCTCCACATTCAGATTGACAAGCTCACGCCCCTAAATGTTTCTATAAGTGCCTTCTGCTTTATCTTAGTAATATGCTAATATAGGGATTACCTTGGTCTACTTTTAGCTTAAGAAATGGTGGGTTTTGGTATTATGCAGCAATTACTTCGACATCGATCAAGAATTTCCAACAATGAACGGATATTTTGTGTCTGCTGGATATAAAGTTCCTTTGGTAAGAAGTACTACTTGTCATCAAAATGGATAAAAGGAGATGTATGTAGACGTATTTTAGTTCTAGATACGCCCCTTTTTATCCATTTTGATGACAAGCACTCCCTCCGTTCCACAATACATGCCTTCCATTTGTCAAAATATAGATGTATCTAGACATGTTTTAGTATATAGGTACATCCATGATAGAGCCAATCGGATGGTTGAGAACACTACAATTGAGCTACAGATGCGCAGGTGACTCCTGAGATGCAGAGGCCGGGGTCATCATCCTTTTCGAGAAAAAACAGACGCTGTGTGAGAGGACGAGGCAGGTGCGCACCTCTTCTCTTCCTGATAACGATTACTAAACTCAGAGTACAAGTTTTTGTGGTGGCACGATGGTGCGTGCGTAGAAGTCCCGAGAGATAGGTTTAATGCGTCTCAAAAAGGACTAGCCTAGAGCTCGCCACGCCGCTATTCTCTTTGAACGCCCCATTAACCGTAAGATATGTATACGACGGTGCCGCTTATTGCACGATACAGCAAGATTCTCCTTTCCGTTTATAGGGCTTATTCAAAAATCTCACCAACCAAGATGGTGAGTGGTGGAATATTTTTGTAGTTTGCAAAAGCACCTAATTAATGCTCTTGTTTTTCTCAAAAATTATGTTTATCAATGCATTAATTGTAATGCATGCATGCATAAAGTACATGCATTGGTCAATTTTTTCTTAATACTTGCATGCAATGATTTAATGCACCTTGAATCTGAACATGTGTTGGGAACAACCAAATTGAGCCTTATAAAATGGAAAACTAAAATTTTGAGATAAGCCCTATAAAACCGGAAAGGAGGAGTAGAAAAGAAGTACTCCATCCGAATAGTGCCGCACTTCAAACTAGAACCACAATAAATTTTGAGCTTATGCCTCATCACATTCCAAATTACTCCATTATATTGAATTGCAAACCTGTTCACACCGATCACAACCTAAACGTTGTTTCCAATCAATATTGCTTAGGAGCGTCATTAGTACCATGCTATATTGAATTCCAAACCTGTTCACACCTGATCACAACCTAAACGGTTTCCCACTTAGGAGCGATTAGTACTCGGTTATAAATACTAGTATGCCAAGATGATCGCACATTCCTCCTCAACTCCTCATCCACAAAAAACAAACAAGTCATTCAAAGATCCTTCCCTGGCGCCCGCCATGGCCAGCGTGAGTTCTCGGTCGAGAGATTGCCACCAGGAGAGGCGAGCATGGAAGCGAAGCACGAGAGATGTCCCGGCCGCATGCAGAGTAGCCGACATGTCCTGCCGCGATGGAAGTAGCAGCAGAGGTCCCGCCCGCTACCAAGTAGCACGGAGGTCCCACCGCCACCGATGTAGCAGATCGTCCGCTGGCCGCTGAAGCAGCAGAGATGTCTCCGCCGCGCCACTTAATGCAGCAGATGTCCCGCATGCCGCGGCGGCTCGGGAAAATTTCGGGCAGGCGACGATCGTTACAGCGCATGCATGCGATCGCCCATAGCCGATGGATCAGATCTCCGGTGGGCGAGGTTGCAGGACGACGACGAAAGCCTCGCTTGAACAGGCTACCGCGCCATCCGCAACTAAGGGAGGGCAATGAGAGGCTCGGCCGAGCGCGACCTGCCGAGGGAGAAGATCGTCCGGTGCGACCAGCAGAGGAGACCAGTGCCTTGTTGAAGAGGACCGCGCCATCGCCAAGAAACTTATGGACGAATGACATGCTCGCAACGAGCGCCAAAGGCTGGTGGAGGAATCCGGATGTTCTCAAGCAGCCTTGAGGACACGAAGAGTTCTCATCGCCACCGCCATGGAGACTAGTTCTCGCTGCCCGCAAAGAACGCATCAAGAAAGTAGAGATCAGCCAGCCGATCCTTGTCTTCCTTCTTCTTTTGCCCTTGTGTATTTCGGGCGAGCCGCATGTGGCTTTTTTAATTATCTTTCTAATTATGTAAGACAATTAATCGCCCTTATCTTTCTCGTGGAAGATCAATGTTGCGAGGCTGGAATGAAGAAAACTCTTTGATGTATGCACTCTCGGCGCTGTCGTTCTTCTAGTTGTCCTGGGCTTCTTCAGCTTCCTGGTTTCTTTTGATGTAATAATCGGTTTAGATGTGGATTGTGTCCCGTTGTGAAATGTTGGGTTCTAGCGCACGGATGTTTGGCCTTTGTTGGCCTCTTGGGATGTTGCTGCGTATTTCAATCTGGTAGCTTTAGTCCTTCGTGTTAGGCTCGAGTTGTGCTGAACTTCTGTGAATTGTGGTGGTTTTCAGAATGAAAATCGGAAGGGCAAGCCCTTCTTTGATCAAAAAAAATTAATCGCCCTTATATATTCATGGCCTTGCTATAAGTCGCAGAGATGCTATATAGGTCCGCCGGATCTTACATCAAGATCCGTGCTTTCAGATTTTCTTTTTTCTCTTAAATCTCAGTCGAGTGAGACATAGCCACGCCATTAAACAGAGGCTCGGGCCATTAATGGAGACCTTGGAGAGAGGTGGACGGCAGATGGAGGTCAAAGGGCTCTCCTCCCGATAAGCACGCCGTAGGGTCTGATCGCACGCCTCGTGACTAAATAGCTACCTGCAGACGGGCGCCCCTAGCTAATAAAATGGGACGCTGTATGCACGTAAATGGTACTAGTAAGTAGAACGCCCACGGTTTCAATAATACTTGTGTTTCCGATTGTAACGTGACAACACTTGTTCCAAAATGACTTTGTTGATTGTTAATGTGCGCTTTTTCAAATCGGACTGCAAATTTACTGATAAAGATGTTGGTGCCATGTCATGGCACCAAGCCAAGTTTCATTATTTTCATGCGTGTTTTGATTTACAGAATTAAAAACTAAGTTTCTCAATGTTTCCAACCCAGCCACGACGCCCAAATTTTGAATTTCATTCCCATTTCTTGCATGGAACCTAGAAATTTACCCGAGGACACACATGTGATTTTTCAACCAACTTTGGTGCACTCGAACATGTGCTTGTATTTCAAATTTGAATTATGCACAAAAGGTGACACGCTCCTCCTGTAACCACGAGCCTTCTTGAGAGAAGTCTGATTTGCAAGAAGCTTATACCAAAATTTGTTCCTATTCGCCAATTTTTACCACGGCATGGTACTACCATGACATGACACCATGCCAAGTTTCATGATTTTAAAACCAAGTTTCTCAATGTTCTCGAATTTGAGCCATGATGCCCAGATGTTTGAATTTTATTCTCATTTTTGCATGGACCCACTCTCCTTCCATCTATATAGGGCCTAATGTGTTTTTCAAGACAGCCTTTGACTATTGACAAGATTAATAGCACATGAGATGTATACTATGAAAATTATATTATTGAAGCCCTTCGACATACAAATTTGAAGGTATGCTTGTGTAAGTTGTATGTCATATATTATTGCTCAACGCTTGGTCAAAGTTAGCCTCGAAAACGATTAGGACCTATATAGATGGAAGGAGGAGTAGAAATTCACCCGAGGACACAAATGTGATTTTTCAACCAACTTTGGTGCACGGGAGCATGTGCTTGTAGTTCAAATTTGAATTATGCACATTAAATGACCAAAACTCAATTAATGTGTAAATAAGGCCAAACGGTCCGGAATAATTCCAAAATTTAACAGGCACTCATGTAGTTCTATGTTGCCTTTGTAAATAAACTCAAGGGGACAACGATATCGCTTTCGCACTCAAAGGTGGCACGCCCTCCTCGTAACCACGAGCCTTCTTGAGAGAAGCTTCGCTTGCAAGAAGCTTATACCAAAATCTGTCTTATTCGCCATTTTTTACCACAACATGGTAGTACCATGACATGACATCCATGCCAAGTTTCATGATTTTCAGACGTGTTTTGATTTACAAGAATTTTAAAACCAAGTTTTCAATGTTCTCGGCCGAGCCACGATGCCCAGATGTTTTAATTTTATTCTCATTTCTTGCATGGGACCTAGAAATTCACCCGAGGACACAAATGTGATTTTTCAACCAACTTTGGTGCACGAGAGCATGTGCTTGTAGTTCAAATTTGACTTATGCACATTAAATGACCGTAAACTCAATTAATGTATAAAAACGATCAAACTAACCCGAATAATTCCAAAATTTAACAGGCACTAATGTAGTTCTATGTTGCCTTTGTTAAGAAACTCAAGGGCAGGGGTGGCGCGAATATCGTTTCACACTAAAGGTGGCATCGCCCTCTTAGAACCACGAGCCCAAATCGCCCAATTTTTACCACAACATGTTAGTGCCATGACATGACACCATGCCAAGTTTCATGATTTCCAGCTTGAGTTTTGATTTACATGAATTTAAAATCTAAGTTTCTCGATGTTCTCAAGAGTCATGACGCCTGATGTTTGAATTTCATTCTCATTTCTTCCATGGGACCTAGAAATTCAACCAAGGACACACATGTGATTTTTCAACCCACTTGGTGCACCGGAGCATGTGCATGCAATTCATATTTAGATTATGCACATTAAAAGTCCAGAAACTCAATTAATGTATAAAAGGCCAAATGAACCCGAAATAATTCCAAAATTTAACAGGCACTATATAGTTCTATGTTGCCTGTAAATAAAATCAGGGGAGGCAGCGATATCGCTTCGCACACAAAGGTGACACGCTCCTCTCGAACCACGAGGCTTGTTGAGAGAATCTCCGGTTTTGCAAGAGGCTTATACCAAAACTTGTCCCAATTCAGCCAAAAATTATACGTGATGAAAACAGGGTTTAGATTATCCCAAACATCTCGCTACCTAGACCAATAATGTACTATGATTTGAATTCAACATAAAATGGATACAAATATTTGAATTGAGAGCGATGGTACATGTAGTTCATAGTGAAATATGATTACTGCTATATGCATGTCTTTTTGTTATCAAGATAATATTTAAATTATTGTATAACTTGACAACAATCGATTCAAATAAGGAAAATTGATTCAAATTTAGTCCATATGGATTTACAATATATATATGTTCACATGGTGGAGTAAAATGTTCATATGATGGAAGATCAAATGTAATGACTACATCAATTATAAACCGCAAGGTCACCTAATGATATATTCAATTCAACATAACGTGGATTCAAAATTGAAATTGTAGATCATGGCATCTCAGAATCATATAAAAGGGACATTACTCTTCTTTGGTGGGAATTGATTTGTTTTTGTTGTTGTTGAGGGAAGTGCTAATCGATTTGGTACTGCAGGGTAATCTTGTTCTCCCGATTTTTTTACATTTTCTTGTAGTTTTTTCAATGGCATCTATAGCAATATAGTAAAAGGGACATGACTCTTGTGTCTTGTATGAATTGTTTTTTACACGTTAAGTTTGTTCTCGTCAACAAGGAATCCGCACCTTGTTATCCCGAAATTTTCAAGCTCGAGTATCTTTTGTCTCACCTGCTTTGAAACTCCCGCTTCTTCAACCTGCCGCTACTTTGTTATCCTAAATTTGACGCCACAGAACTCCTCCTCATCCAAATTGCTCCCAGCCTGCATATCGCTAAATCCCCTTCTACCCTCAACCGAAATGAAGCTCCACGTCATGTGTCAAACCGGTGGGGTATGCTGGTAACTTACCCATACATTTCGACAAGCGCCCTAAGCTTTCTCCCCTTCTTCCCCCATTCGCATACACCGAGGCCGCCAAAACCCGCTAAACCCACACCTCCGCCGGCCTCCCGACCGCCACCACCGAGACTCTTCCCGACTCTTTCACGCCGCCCACCGCAACAGCTCGCCGTCCTCATCCACCGCGACCGGATGAGGATCCGCTGTCGATCTTCGCCGTCCCGCCGGATCAGCCGCCCATCCTCCACCTCCAAGGAGCTGCTCGACGCTTCGCCGCATCTATCGCGCCACCTCAATCCCCACAGCAGCACCGCCTTGACCTGCCCCACCGAACCGCAGCACCCTCACCAATTCCTCCGATGAAGCCGAGGCCAACTCGCGCCACTAAGGAGGTTCTGCACTCACCGGCTGCATTTTATCTTTTATTCGATCTCACGGGTTGTCAAAGCTCGACATAATGAGCAGACATGGCGTCTCCATCGACGCGCCGCCGTCCGCCACATCATCCACGGCGCTCTCCCCATGTCGTTGCTTTCTCGGCGGCGATTTCCACAACGCAGACTAGCTGCAGTTTGCCCGCTCGCCGCGCTGCAGGCTCGTTTGCCTGCTTACCGCGCTATGTACCGCTTCGCCGTCGCGGTCTTGCTCGTTTTTGCTCGCTTGCTCTCGCTATGCCGCTGCTGCACGATTTACCTCCGCATACAGGAGTTGCTGCTTAGCACTCGTCATGAAAAGCTACGCATGACTTGCTCTCTCGCTAGTGTTGCTCTCCGCTTCGAGTTGCCTCATTTAGACGACCGCTTCTCTCGCTACTAGTGCTCGAACGCCTAAACATCTATTGCAATGCTCATTACTAGTTCAATCAGTTTTACATAGAAAATTCAGTTTCGATCGTGAAGTTCATTTTCGCTTAAGTTCAGAGTGAATAAGATTTCATGAAGATCTGTCGGAGCGGGCCGTGGGCGCGCTGATGCGTGCTTTTACATCTAGCACTTTTTGGTGATGTATTTTACATCATCTATTGCAGATGATATTAGGGTCCCACTTTAGATTAACGTTGTCTCTTCTTGTCATGCTTCAGCCTCGTCACCAGACACCTTAGCGGAGCTGCTCCAACGACGGAACTGGCCCATCACAGCGGAGCAAGACTTGCTACCGCTTCTCAGAGGCCTCTGATCTTCTTCCCCGCCTCCGACAACACACCAAAGATCATCACCATCCTCCACGCCCAACCCAATGATGCCGAGGTCCACAAGGCTATGCCAAAGAGGTTGTACACTGTCAGCATCACTTTGTTTCTCCATTCCTCCTGTTCTTCCAATTCATGTGAGCCAAACACCCAAAGTTGACCGAATCCTATGTTTCCAAATGCTCTGCTTGCACGGCATTCCTATCCTATTCCCCGTGTTTTTCCTGCCCCGCGCTTATAGAATCCTCCAATTCAAGGAGCCCTACAGATTTACTTCATTTTCAGATTACGCCAAAGAAAACTTCAGGTGTTATGTCCTACTCTCCTGCAGGCCATATCCAACCCCACCCGAGGTGCACCATCGATGTAAGCTGCTCACTGCAGCAGATCCCCCCGCAGATTTCTTTCATTGCCTCAGATCATCTTCTTCCCTTGGCAGCCACGCCAACTCACATTACCATCATCGATCGAGCGATGAACCCGAGGACTGCCACAGTTCCTAAGAGAGGTCGCATTTTCGTGTTTGCTTACGTTATACATCGGTTATTACTACCTGCTACTTTATCGCTCAATCTTGAGTTTTGAATTGCCCATGGGTCTCATATCGAGCCAGCAACTAATAGTATCTCGTCTACTATCTGGTTCATCTGGGGTCTTCTATGGTTCATGTTGGTGGGCAACAAACAATAGATGATCCATTGTCTATCTTTTAAATCAAGCTATAATCTACCGCTATCATTAGTTTTGGATCCATCCACTGCTTTGCTACCATCAGCCTTTGATTTTTGCATGCACCCCTTTAGGCCTCTACAAAATCTAACTATTTTTTATTATGCATGTCGATATTGTACACAATCGTATCAACATGTAGAGAAAAAGAGAAGACCGTTGTGCATAATATAATGTCATGCAGACGCTGCTCCATGGTGGGCTAAGTGCCCTCTCCTCCTGCATTTCCAGATTGTATTCCAGAGGAAGATAACTGCTCAGTATGGAGATTAGTATGAGCCACCATGCCTGCTTACTCACCCGAGGTGTTTGTTTAACTCGCATGTCGATGTTGGTCATATCATGCATATGGCGCCTTGCATTGCTTACATTATACATCTTATATGTCATCAGCTTTAGTTTAGATTTGCTTTGTGAATGCCACCTGCTTGGTTTCTATATATACATTATTATTCTTTGAAATATTTGTCTTTTTTAGAGATTTCAACAAGTGACTACATATATAACAAAATGAGTGAATCTACACTCTAAAATATGTCTATATACATCCGTATGTGGTAGTCCATTTGAAATCTCTAAAAGACAAATATTTAGGAACTGAGGGAGCATATGGGAATTATGCAATGCCATCTTCTTTAGCCTGCATCATATACGTGAATCATGCAATGCCATCCTTGCTTAGCCACCATCGATATGTGAATTGTATCGCGCATATTTTTTTCCATAATGTATTCCATTTGTCAACAATGTTTATACATTCATCTACTCTTCCTGCATCAGCCATTTGAGTCGGTCATGGAAAATCTGGAGTGAAAACAAGGTCTTCCGAGCAACAAGCATACCTGTCGATGCAGATTTCTTGTTGGTTATAGATAGCTCCTCGCAGGAGGATTCCAGAGAGATGACCACCAGATCCCCCGAGGTGCACATGCATGCTCTAACTTGGTGGGTTATATTGCTCATGGCATCATGCATATGGTGTCTTGTGTAACGCATGCCATCCATTAGATTAGACATGCTTTGTGTGAATGCCTGCCCGCTTTGCTTTCTATATCGATATGTGAATTATGCAATGCCATGTTTTTCAGCCGCTTATCATATATGTGAATTATGCACCGCCATGGAGCCTGCATCATATATGTGAATTATCTCATGCCATCTTTTTTTTTCATTACGTATTCCATTTGTCGCATAACTGGTGTATATTGAACTACTCTTCATGTGTATCAGCCATTTGAGCCGGTTATGGAAAACTCTGAGTGAAAACAAGGTCTTCGTGAGCAGCAATGGTACCTGCTGAAGCATATATCTCGATGAAGTTACGTGGAGCTCCTCGTGAGGAGGATTCGACAGATGATGACCAGTCCTATATCCCAATTCGAGCGTGTATGCTCTAAGTTGCAATAAGTTTATATTTTCATATGATGCATATGGTGTCTTGCATTGCTTAGTTTAGACATCATATGCACAATATTGAATTCTATCCGCTTAGTTTAGAGATCATACATGCGAAAGTGCCAAATTATTAGTATATGAATCAATTATGTCAATTATATCATGCCATCCTCAGTATACTTTCTAGACAAATATGTATGTGAATTATTTCATCCCAACCTATTTTAGAAAGACATCATATAGTTTTGTCATGTCATCCTGCTTAGGTACTTCATCATATGTTGAATTATGCCATTATATCCGTTGTTATCCATCATATATCTGAAACTGTCATGCTATCTCCTTTAGTTAGGCATCATATATGTGAAATTGTGTCATGTGTCCTGCTTGTTAGACAAATATATGTGAATTACCACATCTGTCTCATAAATACAATGTACGCTCAATTTCTTTCTTGTTTATCACCATTTGAATTGGAGGGATGGCAGTATCTAAGGGAGCAAAACCCGTTCTTCACAAAAGATAAGCTACCTGTCGATGCAGATAGAACCATGGTTGTATCGCCCACAAACCAGCCCCACCACACATAATCAAGACTCTTCCAGATTGCACACTTACACCGCCAAGTAGAACCAGCTACAACCCATCTAACCGCAAACCTCAATGGATAGTAACCCACTTATAGTTGATAAAGCACCATGTCCACCACAGAACCCCCACATGAGCAGTTTGAAGCTATCAAGGCCTAAAGCACAAGAGACCACCACAGCTAACCCAAACTCCACGTTTAAAGAAGAAGAGCAACTGCTCTTCGTGTCGATTCGTAGCTATGGTCCATACTCCTTTGTTGCATCACCGTGATTTACTCATACCAACTACTTTCAATTTGAAGGATCCAATTGAAACTCCAATGGCGCAACATGTTTTAAACCTATTTCTTTAACTGGATTGTTGTTCTAACTTCTTGCTCTATGTTGATTTCAGTTAAGTTGTATAAACAGTTATGTTCTCATGTGATGCACATTACAAGTGCTGCCAATGTTGTGTAGTTTCTCACACTTATATTCTTCTATGTCATTGGTTTAAAAATATATGAGTTGAACTGTTCTATCTTGATTAGGGAACATAAACTAGAATGATATGGACAATACAAAGGACTATAGTACATAGATATATGTTTGTTTCATGTTATCCTGTCCACCTTACTATCGAACCTGGTTTACCAAAATGAGTTTGTATACTACAAGCTAAACCTGTGATGTGTTTGCTTGTTTTCTTGTAGTATGCAAATGAATATTGGAGAAGAGCACCACTATGCAATGGTAGAGAAAGTAATGCAATAAGGTTCAAGATAGTGAGACAACCCTTTGGTCTCCAAGAAAGGTGATAAAACGATCTTGTAGACAAAGGAGAAAACCCCATAGTCCCCGTTGATGTAGTGTTCGAAGTTATCGCCAAGATCACTGGCACAAGTCTTCAACTCGCTGCCCGAATCACGCTTTTCAGCTCACTACAAGCGAAAGGCACAGTCACCAGGCGCAAGAAGCAAGGACCGAGGAAGTCCCCAATTCGGCGATTTTTGTGCAAAAAGTTACGGAGGATTTAAGCGCCAAACAAGAGAAAGTTAATAACTTGCTAAGCATCTTGCCGATTATGGGTACCTTGATATTGTTTCTGAACTCTTCTCAAGTGGTTTCCTCGACTTGTTTTGTCGCTTATATGTTTTGTTCCTATATTTGCACCGGTGGGAACTTTGATGCCAGTGGATGTAATTGTAATAGCCGTGATAGCCTAGCATAAGTTTGCGGTTATTTATTTTTGTTGTCTTGTTTATTTGTTTGCTTGTAGTAGTGCGTTTTTCCGCTTTTGCTAGTGGCTGCAATAACCTATTTTTAAAACTAGGCCACAATAACCAGGGCTTATTTACAGTGACACCGGCCTCCCACGGGC
>JAHIAM010010807.1:0-12365 GCA_021605205.1 Aegilops longissima | reverse complement strand
TTGATTGAGGATTATCTCCTCCATATACATATGGCCCAGGCAATCTTCACTCCATCAAATATCTCCGCCGCTCAAAGGACCAGCTGGCATTGGCTTAAAGGCCCGCAGAGTCAATTGATGTTGGAAGACCGAAGCCGATTCTACAACTTGTGGCACGTAAAGCACTCACCGGACGCAGATGACCTAAGCACATAATCCAGAGCCGCATTTAATCGCCGCAATTCGACACGGTTTTAACAAAGAAAAATCAAATCGCCGACCGTCCGATGCGAGGCACTGCCTTTCAAACATAACATCCGTGACGAGTGGCTGGCCCGCACCTAGGACAGGACAAGCCGAATCCATGGCAGCCCTCACATCACTCATGACCCGCTTCGGCGGGAGAGGATAGCTGGTTTCAGCAACAACCTCGAAAAATGCGGCAGTCCAGATACCAAGGACCGCAATGGCAGGTTGCGCAAACAAAACAAACGCCGCATTAAGGCGATAACAATGAGGATACGGCAGTCAACGCCGGATTCCGAGGCTCCAAGCCCGGTCAACGGAAGAAGCCATTCACAAGAACTACTCCGGCCCGCCAATTTGGACCAATACTCGACCGCCTCCAAATACATGGAACCCTTCGAAAGACTAACCACACCAACAGAGATTGTTGGGTATTCAAGGCAGGCAAATTAATCGCTGAAAAAGTGACAAGGCTAAACATGACGAGGAAGAACCCGCCGCAACAACAGAGGACAAAAGGGATTCCTCAAGTTCGGACGGTAAACATGATATACGCAACGATATTCCCAAGAGGGAGCGGAAGCGGCACTAAGGGACATATACCTGGCGGAGCCCCACCCAAAAGTCAACCCATGGTCCTCTGCCCGATCACTTTCGATCAAGAGACCATCCACCAAGATCCGCCATTGGGGATTAGCCGCATTGGTTTTAGACCCAATCGCCGATGGATTTCACTCACGAGTCCCGATGGACGCAGCAGACTCAAACCTGCTTTATCGATACGCGTAAGATGGGCATAGACCCTTCAAGGATTAAACCTACAAAGACAACCTTCAAAGGCGCCATACCGGTGTCGAGGCCAATTGTACAGGCTCAATTACACGAAGTGGTCTTCGATCCCCGGATAATTCCGGCGAGGAGTTAATCTTCGACATAGTCCCATTCCGCAGCCGGCTATCATGCTCGCCGGACGAACCGCTTCGCAGAAATTCAACGCGTGCCGGATTATGCATACCTTAAGCTCAAGATGCCAGCCCTCGTGGAGTCATCACGGTCAATGGAAACACGAACGCCCCTCCGAACGGAGGAACATACAGGGCTCTCGCGGTAATGAGCAGCCTTTAAGCATTTTCGAGTCCGCCGTTAAACGATCAACACGGCCAAACGCTACCGGAGCAACATCAACCAAGACCACCTGGCACGCCCGAGCATCGCCAGAGTAATGCGGCCTCAACCCCAGCCCTCGATAATTGTAAGACAAACTCACAGACATAATTACGCCGGAGATACCATGGGCATAGGGGAAAGGCACAACCACAACAGACTCCAGAGGCGGTTCGACCACACCAGGCTCCCAAGGTGTCGCTTTTTTCTTTTATTTCTTTTATACAGAACTGTCCGCGCTAACTCGCCAACTCATGATGCAACAGCGTGGAAGGACAAAGGCCGCATTTAACACCGGTGGTCTCCATCACGAGCATTAAATTTGTTAAATGCAACATTCCACTGCCTACCCGAGGGAGATGCCTTTAATTGCCCAATCTTGCTTTCCGTGACTATTTGTATCATTCCGCACTCATAGCATATCTCTAATAAAATGCAGCACCTTTTTCTATAATTGCATTACCTTTATATATATATATATATATATATATATATATATATATATATATATATATATATGTTCATTTACTACATGTTGCACCTGAATTTTGGTACGCCAAATACACCTGGGCTTACGTCTCCGTGATTATGGTGTGATAAAGTCCTAACACTTTCACAAGTGCGGCACCTAACTTATAGCATTATATGAATCGGTTCCAATCATGTCTTGGGTCAATAGTTGGGTTTGCCCGCCCCATGTTTGGCACCTTACGCCCGCTCTATCGCTAAGGTAGATGGACAACCATCGCGACATCCCTTTGAGCCGGTTAACGCCTGGAGAAAGCTAAAACTGACTGTCATGATAAGGCAGAGACTGGTCGCTGTTCGAGAGGTCCTTTCGGTCCTTAAAGACCTACGCCGCCGGGAAGTTCCGACAATGTCCGATTTAAGGCGTGGATAGCACCCCAATTCCGGTCCTCGATACTAGGGGCTTCACCAAATTTAAAATTATAGAATTCTATGGCTAAGGAGAGTGTTCACACTATAAGTCCGTTGCCTTGTTCGCTTGTTGAGCGCCCCCAGATGGACCCAAAATGGGAAACAAGAGTGCTCAAGTTTATCCCAACACCGCAGACTCGTGGATGGGGGCAGCTTTACTTTGCCATCTCTCGATTTAATAAACGGCCGCATGTAAGGTAATATTTTAAATTAACAAGGTTGCTTAGCGATATGAACAAAGTTTTCAGCGCATGTGATAACACATTGCAAATTTACTCAATAATTACATCCCACACATCCGCAATCTTATGGGCACCCTTCAGACAGCCTTATAGTACATTTCGGCGACGATATTTTTGCCTTCACCGGTTGGCCGCCGCTGATTAGCTTCCCGCATTCAGCCTTCCCAATGCACCTTTTGCGCGGGCAAGGGCCCGAAAGCACCTTCAAACAAAGGGAGCGCTTTGATAACCTTCCACCCAGGGCACGATCCACCAACCGTCCGGACGAGGCCCGGGAAGCCCTGTGCATGGCTTCCGGCCAAAACCGGACCATGAGGGTTCTTCATGGCCTGCTCGGGCCCGGGAGCTCGACCAGCCGCTTAGGTCGCCTAGGGGCACTGGATGGCCGCCTCAAAGATATCGAGACCAAGATTTCTCCGCTGAGCTCCCTCCTACGCAGAGAATGCGGCGATCAAACACGCCGAGGCAGATCGCAAACCCCGAGAGCCCAATTCGGGTAAGTAACACGAATTTACATTCACATGCTTGTTTTGATGAAAATGCCTTACCCGCCGCCATCTTCCTCATCAACTCAATCTCCTCAAGGGACTTATGGGCATCGGCCTTGGCTTTTACTTTCAGAGCCGAGGCAAGCCTGACTCGAAGTCTTTGAGTCACGCCCAAACTCTCATGCTTTTCCATGGAGCCCGGAGCTCTTGGCTGAACCACCGCCACCCGCCCCTCTTTTGCTTTTTTCGCCCGCCTGCCTGGGGTCGATTATGCTCGTCATGACACGGCCTCCTTCGTGGTCGCCACTGCTCGGGCCCCCGCAACCCATGTTATCCTTGTTATTTTTGTTGCAACCTAAATCCTTTTCAGAAGGTACAAGTTCAAAGTGGTGTTACTTACCTTCTTTGTCCCGAGCGCCGCACGGCCGAGCTTTGCTCGGACCGCCGAGCCCTGCTTCAAAGCACCAATTCCCAGCAAGTGCGGCAGAGGTCACAAAGACAACCTGCAACCCATATTGACATAATTTTTAGCAACCTCAAATTTTTTTCAGATCCTCACCCGCTTCTTCCCAACACCGAACCGAGCATCGGGGCTACCTTCTATGCGGTATTACATTGCATATTTTAACTTTACCTCAAAGCCCGATAGGGCTACCGCAGGTTTTGGCCACCCCCTTTTGGCAGTGACTTTCAATCACCGACTCATAATAGTGCGTTTCTTTCCTCGGGAAGCGCCTGCAGCCCAACAAATTGCCCGGCGCCCGGTTACGGAAGCCGCCATCACGGTTCTTTCCTTCGCTCGGCGGGGGCCTGACCCGGAACCACCGGGTTCGATTGGAGTCCCGGAAGGGGAGGACGCCTTTGGGCGCCCCGAGCCTCCCGATGGGTCCTTTTGGGATCCCACCGGCATCCTCGTGTCGCGAGGGGTGGAGGCGGTCGGGATGGAGTCTACATCCGCGGAGCCGACCCCCGATGAAGCGGGAGATCATCACCGGCCGGACTAAAGGCAGATGCCGGATTAATGACACTATGTGACGCAAAAAGAAATTATAAATCATTCAGAACTGATACTTACGATCTGCCGGAGGCCCCGCCCTTGAAGGCTTTCTTCCCGCCAACGTTGATGTTGGCGGAGCTGTCCGGGAATAGTCCTTCCCTCTTGACCCTTCGCCCCCCTGGGGGAAGCCTCTTCCTCTCCTCCTCCTCCGGAGAGAGTCCTTTCTCCTCCTCATTTTCGGGAGGAGTCCGCCCGAGTCGCCGGACACTGAAAACGGCACTCTTTTCGAGCACCCATGGCCTTTCTTCTTTTTTTCCCGCACCACGCGGTGCCGGAACCAAGAAGCCCCGCTTAGACGGGCGCCATCGGATTTTCTGGCATAGGAGCCGGATAGACAATCTGCCCGCCTTTCCTCATCCAGTCCCCAAAGGAAAAGGGGAAATTAAACCCGGATAGAGTCAAACTATGAAAAGCAAGTGTCTCAGAAGGGGTAGAATCACTTACTCGCTGGTTTCGCCATAGCAAACCGCGATCTTCCCAAGGATTCGGGCTTTCGCCTTTTGAACAGCACCTTCCAGCGTTCGACGTCAGGTCAAGAGCTTGCCGTTGTGCTGCCCGGATCGAACTCCCAATTGAATGCCCGCCTTTGAATGGGAGAACCCGGACGAAAGCATGACTTGGACCACGCTAACCAGCCCGAGCCACCACTTCCGGATGCAGGCTTTGAGTCCCGCCCCTTCCAAACTACTCCCCAAGAAGCCCTTCTTCCCAGGAGGTAAGCCGTGGGGATACCAGATCTGAACTGGGGCCCCATTGGGGTCCGCGCTCGGTGATATAGAACCACCCCGACCATCCTTGACGGATTCCACGAAGGCCCCTTCAACTAAAGGACATTGGGCATCTTGCCCAACATGGCGCCCAAGACTCCGGGCTTGAGTGTTTCACTACCTTCGCTTGACATTGAAGGTCTTGAGCCACAAGTCGGGGGGGATGCAGAGGAAGGCCTCCAACCCATTTATAAACCCAGATGTTGAGGATGAAGTTCGCCAGATCATGGAAAACCAGGCCGGTAGAACATGAGCCCCTACAAAGGGGTGAAGGGAAAGCCCACCCCTGGAGGAAGTGGGGAAGAAAGACAACCTCTCATGGGCCCTGGGGGATGAGCTGCCCCGTTGGCAGCCGGCGCTATGTCGCCGGAGGGTATCCGCGCCCGGTTTCGGTGTCTTCCTTAACGGTGGAGGCCAACCATTTACCTCCCCGGCCCGACATGGTCGGAGAAGGTTGAGACGAGATGCGCGAACTTGGGCGCCGGAGCTCGAAAGGCGGGAGATGGATAAGCAAAGGAGGAAGAAGGCGAGGTGAGAAGGTAAACTTATCCCTTTATATGGGCGGGGTTCACGTGTCCCCCAACCGGATCCCGGTAAAACTTGCTTATCCCCCGCCACCATCAATGGCGCGTTGTTACCCACGTCCGTATTGATGAGAATCCCGGATTAAGGGGAAACACGATCTCGCTCGACAAGACGGTTAAGAAACCGCCCTAAACGCTACCGAGGTGGTAGAACAAAAAACAATTTAAATAATGGCTTTGGCGGTGTGACGCCATGCCAGAAAAACGCCCAGATGAACTTGTGTATATTATTCTCTCATGTGGAATGTGGAATTTATTTTGCAGAGCCGACACCATCCCGGTGTTCACAATCTTCATCATTTGAGGAGGAACCCGCCTTTGCAATGCCAAGCAATGTCGCCACCGGACTTATCGCCATTGAAGCCTGGTTCGGGGCTACCGAGGAGTCCCGGATTAGGGGTGTCCCCGGATAGCCGACTACCATCATCACCGAACTATCATCCGCCGGACTCATCATCGACCGGAGTCCAAGACTATGAAGATACAAGATTGAAGACTTCCCCGTGTCCGGATGGGACTTTCCATGGCGTGGAAGGCAAGCTGGCGAAGGATATGTAGATCTCCTACCATTGTAACCGACTCTATGTAACCCAGCCCTCCCCTGTCTATATAAACCGGATGGCTCTAGTCCGAGGACACAACATCAACAACCCTTACAATCATACCATAGGCTAGCTTCTAGGGTTTAGCCTTGATCTCGTGGTAGATCCACTCTGTAAACATCCACAATATCAATATCAATCGAAAGGACGTAGGGTTTTACCTCCATCAAGAGGGCCCAACCGGTAAAACATCGGTCCCTCGCCTCCCGTTACCATCCGCCTAGACGCACGCTCGGGACCCCACCGAGATCCGCCGGGACAACCCGCCGCCCATCGCCACGGTTTCACCGCCGCTTGAGGCAAACCCAGATCCATCATCTTTCGCCGCCGTCGGAATCACCCCCGACGAAAACGCATCCTCGACCACCGTATCATCGCCCCATCGCGCTTTCGCCAAACCAACGGAGATCGCCGGGTCGATTCGCCATCGAAACGGCCTCCTCGACCTTTGATTTCACGCTGCCAACCTCGCCGGTTGGGCCATCTCCCTTTTCCACAAGACAGCCTCTAGCCATCGAACCACCGAGGGAACCCCCGGGCCGTGAGCTTGATTCCGCCAAGCTCGGCTAACCTCAACCCTCCCGGCTATGAATGGATGCGCCGAGCACCGAACGGTAGATGTTCGCCATGGAATGGTCGCCAAATAGAAACTCCCGAGCCACCGCCCTAAAGGTCGCCGGCGACTTGATCCCAAACGCCGACGGGCGGATTAGATTACGAAATCCACCCACTAATTACCCACCATAGTCACCGATAGTGGACCCCACCATGTTAATTAACCAAGATTTTATCTTTGGTTTGGATTAGATCTAACTGGGGCCCAAAGTTGTCGTGGTTGACTTGCCCAACAACGCCGACCGTCCCACCGCCAGCCTCGCTTAGGCCTTGTCACACCGACATGCGGGACCTAAGGTGTCGTTTGACCAGAACCGGTTCCAAAGGACGCCAAGATGACGGTTGTCGATGCAAAGAATGTTTTTTCGATTTTAAATAAATCATAAATGATTTATAAATTTCGAAAATAGCCCAAACTTCTAAAATTATAGAAATTCAACCATAACTACAAATGAAAAAGTTATATATGAAAATGATCAAAAATCCAATCTATCCATCTGACCATTTTCATGCATGTTAGAACAACTTATGACTGCTGTTTAGGACAAATCATATAAAGGGCATTTAAAATGCTTAAGTTTGAGTTGCATTTGAATCCTTGATTCAAATGAGCTCCATTGAACTTGTTGCTGGTTGCATTAGCACAAACAACAAAGATATTGCCATGTTCAATGCTCATGCATCGATTGTTGCATTGCATTGATTGTGTTCTTCCTTGTTTGCCGTGTTTGTCCCTCTCAAGAGACGACGCATCATTATGAGGTTCGATGACACCGATGAAGAACTATATTATCTTCGAATGCCGGCAAGCAAAACCCCTTGTTCATTCGGATACAATCCCACTCTCCCTCCCGCCTCTTTTTATGCATTAGGACAACAACAATTCATCTCACATTTGTTGCGTAGTTGAACCCTTTATCCTCTGCATGACCTGTCATTGCCACAAGAAATAGATGAAACCCACTAGCATGAGTAGGAGTTGTTTGAGCCCCGATGTGCCTACTCATTCATGCTTGTTTGTCATGCCTCGCCACGCTAGAGTTGAGTCGGTCCGATTCATTGGGGTGAATCGAGGTGTGAACATGTCCCACTGCTCGAGCTAAGGTGTGAACATGATTTGGTAAAGGTATCGTGAGAGGCCATGTAGGAGTACAGGGGGTTGTCTCATTGAAGGCCCTCGGAACTGAAGTTCTGTGTTCGTGATCCATGACCAGCTATTACCACGCATTGGAATGCTTAAGTGCCCTCTCGATTTCTTAACCACCCTTGTCCCTCTGTCCGTGAGTTTCAAGTAGTTTCGTGTTTGTAGCATGTCGAGGCCGGCAGCGCTGACCCCTGGGGTGTGATGGGTAGGCACGGCACTTGCACCGGGCGCCTGCTTGGTGTCTCGGGAACCCCGCCACATCGCTCGGGGCCATATGTGGAAACTTGGCCGGACTCCCTCATGGATGGAACCTAATAGGCGATAACCGGACTAGAGACTTGAGTGTTTAGGTAGGTCGTTTACACCCTCGCTGGGCTTCCACTTGAAGGTTGTTGGTACATTCGTGGTAAACGAAAGAAGTGGGGAGCGCAGGGAAGAAGACACCGCAGGTTAACATCATCTATTCAAAGCCGGGTACCGGTAAAGGACTTCCGGGGCCCGTGACAAATTATAGACAAGAGAAAGTGGATACTCTAAAACTCGAAGATAAGGCGTGAGGCTATGGATGCATGCTCTCATAGGGAGACGGGATGATCCATAGTGGTGTATTGATATGGTGAATATGTGGACTCGAGCGCCCACCTCAAAAGTGTTACTTGGTCATAGTTCAGATAGCCAAGTCAAAGCTGGTTTGCCGCAAAAACTCCACCACCCCTTTGTTAATAATGATGCATATGTAGCTAGTTCTATGTGTCTTGTCAACATTTGTACCACGTCCCTTATTTTATGTTTTTGGAGGGTTCAAGTAGTACCGCAGGACTTCGACGCTTAGCTTGATACCGCCACCATCTTGTGCCCTGGGATCTCGGTAGTTAGTCGCTTATCAGCCTTTTCATTTGTAGATGTTCCAATTCGACATATTAAGCCCCTGTGTTTTGACTTGTATGCTCAATGTTGGATCATGCCACCCATGTTTGTAAATATCTCGCCTCGTAGCCTAATGAATAAATATTTGAGTCGAGAGTTATGTTTGTGATGTTGTATTTACACAATCGGATATTGTGTGTATGATTGAAATGCTTGGTATGTGTGGGATCCACAACCTAGTTGTTTATCCTGGTAGCCTCTCTTGGGGGAAATGTAGTCTTGTGCTTCCATGAGCCATAGTAGTCCTACATGTACCGCTCACCGGAGTCCTCTAGCCCAAAGACTATGCTCCCTAACACTTGACCGGCCGGCATGTGTTTCATTTCGCTCCTGGTTCCGTCTCCCTTACGGGAAATGTCACCGGTGACATCCGAGTCCTGCCTAGGCTGCTACCCGGGTTCCCGGAGTCCTCCAGCCCCGGCTCCCCGGATTCACACGCCGCCGACCGACATGCTCGGGTTGATTCATGTATGCCTGTCCCCATGATTTAGTTCCACTTTGGGTTCACCAAGTCATGTCGGCCCGGTTCTTCATTATATGGATGCTAGCACACTATCATATACCGTGAGCCAAAAGGTAAAACGGTCCCGGCCATGTAAGGCAAAACCGGGGAATAGCGATGTGAGGCGCAAAGTTATATGAGGTGTTGGCTAGATCGATGGACTTGGAATCGGGTCCCGGAAACAACAAGTAAATCATCATCAGCAAGTCATTCTTCATCAACATCAAAATCAACATACTGGGTGTGTTACCTTAGGACCTTTGGGCTATGAAGCATCTACCAATTCCTTCATTTGGTGATTCAAATATGTCGAGGAGTTGGTTGACACAAGTGCTAGACCGGGCAACACCTTCATCTTGAGTGTATTCGAGTCGGAGGATAGCTTCTTCTGTGATGGTCGGAGTCGAGTGATACCCATTCACCAACATGAGCTTGATATCTTCGTTTGTGTAGCTCTTTGATGACTTGTCCTTCCTTTCCTAACCTCCTTCCCGGAGGGTCTTCGCTCATAACGATCATCTCTACCCTTCTCTCTTGGTGGTGATTCTTCTTCTACTTCTTCTCTTGGGAGAATATTTCTTCGTAGGGTGCAGACACTCATTGAATAGTGTCCGGTCTCCCACAATTGTAGCAATTTGGGCCTCGACTAGAAGATCTTTGTCATTGTAGGACCTTGACTTAGAGCTTTTTTTTTGCTTCTACCTTGTAGAATTTGTTGAAGTTCTTCACCATTAAGCCTCAATTCTTCATTGAAGGTTTGTTTTCACTTGATGTGGGGGCTTCACATGAGGCTTTGTAAGCACCATTGACTTGTTGTGAAGTTCCTCCTTATCCTTGAGTGACATCTCATGGGCAACAATTCTTCCAATGACTCTAGGGTTGAGATCTTTGTAATTGGGCATCATTTGGATCAATGTGCACACGATATCATATTTTCCATCCAATGCTCTTAGGATCTTCTTGATGATGAATCTATCGGTCATCTCTTCACTTCCTAAGCCGCAATCATTTGTGATAAGAGCAAGCCTAGAGTACATTTCAGCTTTTAATTTCACCATCCTTCATTTTGAACTTGTCGCTGACTTGAGCACATCCAACTTGATTCCTTGTTTAAGTCGGTACCTTCGCATATCAATCAAACTATCCCAAATTTTTTGATTCTCAAGACGGCTGATTTGTTGAACTCCGGGCATAAGCCATTGAAGAGGATATCACAAGCTTGAGCGGTTTGCAGCATCTTCAACTCTTCCCCGCTTAGCTTCATGGTTCGGCTTCCCATTAAAGAATTCATCTTGCAAACCAATACACACAAAGCCCAAACGGCGGGTTATGTCCGAGAATATGCATTTTCATCTTATGCTTCCAACTAGCAAAATTAGTGCCATCAAAGTAAGGACCCATCCGGATAATTTCTCGCTAGACGCCATACTTCTAGGTTGTGAAACCAAGGCTATGACCACCAAAAGCTATGGAAATCAAAGGAAATGGAGACCAAAGCTCGATACCACTTGTAGGACCTTGAAGTATGTCTAGAGGGGGGTGATTAGACTATTTGACCAATAAAAACCTAACCTTTTCCCAATTTTAGACCGGCAGATTTTAGCTATCTTTGAACAAGTCAAGCAATCTTCACACAATTCAAGCAAGCATGCAAAGAGTATATTGGCAGCAAATATAAAGCATGCAACTTCCAAGAATGTAAAGGGAAGGGTTTGAGGATTCAAACGCAATTGGAGACACGGATGTTTTTGTCGTGGTTCCATAGGTGGTGCTATCAATCCACGCTGATGGAGACTTCAACCCAAGGGTAACGGGTTGCGCCGAGTCCACGGAGGGCTCCACCCCAAGGGTCCCATGAAGAAGCAACCTTGTCTATCCCACCATGGCTGTCCCACCTTAAGTACTTGCCTCACTAAGGTAAGATCTTCAAGTAGGGGCCATCTCCTTGCCCTTACAAACTCCTTGGTTCAACTCCACAATCTTGTTGAGGCTCCCAAGTGACACCTAGCCAATCTAGGAGACACCACTTCCAAGAAGTAACAAATGTGTCGATGATGAACCTTGCTCTTGTGCTTCAAATGATAGTTCCCAACACTCAACCTCTCTCCAGGATTTTGATTTGGTGGAAAGAAGATTTGAGGGAAAGCAACTTGGGGAAGGCTAAGATCAAGATTCATTGGTTGGAATGGAATATCTTGGCCTCAACACATGAGTAGGTGGTTTCTCTAACCTGTGTTGGAAGTGTGTTTGTTCGATGGCCTCTCCATGAATGAAGAGGAGGTGGATGGGTTATATAGCCCCACACAAAATATAACCAATACACAATTTACCAAACTCTTGGGACCAATCATCAAACTGGCCTGACCATTTAGTAAAACCTAGTGACCGTTAGGGTTTTGGGATCGAACATGCATCTCGTAGGACCGATATGGTTAGGGTTAGGCATAACGAATTCGGTGAGACCGACATAACAAATCGGTGAGACTGATTTTGGTAATTAGCTAACCAGAGAGTTGGTCGTAAACTTGGTGGGACCGATTCGGCCTTTCGTGAGACCAAAAGTTACGAAAGGGAAAAGAAAGTTTAGATTGCAATCTCGTGGGACCGATCGCCTCACTTCGTTAGACCAAACGTTACTTAAGGGAAACAAGAGATTACAATCCCATCTTGGTGAGACCGAGATCCCTTCGGTGAAACCGATTTGGTTTAGGGTTTGTGGAAGTGGATGACATTTGAACTTGTGCCGCTGGATAGAAAGAATGTAGGGCTGAGTTTGACTTTGGGTTTAGGTCATTGGTGGAGAAAGTAGTGGAGGGTTTTGGAGCAATCACTAACACATGAAGCAGGAGGCTCATTAACAACACCTCATCCCTCCTTGATAGTATTGGCTTTTCCTTAGACTCAATGTGATCTTGGATCACTAAATGTAAAATGTAGAGTCTTGAGCTTTTGAGCTTGAGCCAACTTTTGTCCTTAATATTTTGAGGGATCCACTTTCATCATCCATGCCATGCCAATGATTGAGTTTTCCGAAATATTCATCTTGAATAGTATTAGCTCAATGAGCTATATGTCGTTATGAATTACCAAACCACCTAGGATAGTTGCA
>JAHIAM010010806.1:0-11992 GCA_021605205.1 Aegilops longissima | reverse complement strand
TAGCAAGCTCCAAACATGAGCTGGTTCTCACAAACCGTGAACACATGCCTAGACAAGCCGACCACATAGTAGTCTTATTATCAAACACTACCGAAGTTCAGGTTGGGAAACATCATCGAGGATAACGTCTGTATGACCATGGATTAGATCCCAAGATAGACTTTTCCTTGAACAAGTCAATCGGGTTGGTGCGAATCATAGGAATGAAGATGATCACTATCAAACCACGAATACTTGCACATGCATGACCTGACTTGAAATGATTCCAGAGGGAGCAAACAAACCTTTCTCAAGTTCATGGGCAACTTACATCGATGCACATGAACTAGAGGAAGTCACTACTTCATCCAAACATATGCTTCATGAACTAAACACGAAGAAATGCTTACACAAGTTTCCAATACTAGGTTGATGCTCAACATGACTCATGGGGAGACAAATGCTACCGATGGGCTCAACAGAACTCATCGGAATTTCCATATCATCGACTTCCACCATCATGTGAACACGGTGATAGCATTGGTCGACTAAAGATGTGATGGGTATGCTCGAGGATTAACCACGAGTAAGACAACATTATAATATCGTTGGTTCTGATTTGACTTGACAATGGCCCATACTCAAGTCAAAGAATTGGTAGGACAATAGATCCAACAACGATCACGAGGACCAATCGATGAAGATATCATCTTCTTCAACACACACTACACAAGAATATCCCTTGAATCGAACTAGGTTAGGCAAGCTTTATCTTCCAACTCTCCAAGTTATTGTCTAGCTTAACCAACTAGCTCGTGGATATCCAACAGATTCTTGGAGAAGGGTGGTTTAGAGGAATACCAACTTGATCACGAGCCCAACATAATAGTCAGAAACAACCCGTAACACTTCCAAGAAGATATTTGGAAAGTCACGAACCACCGTATGTTACTAAGCTCGAGAGCAATCTTGCTTTTGAGGGCAAGACGATATTATCAAATGAGTGAGGACTTGACAAGATCCTAACTCATCAATCGAGTGTGCACCGTAAATAGGACTAGGTAGCACGATCAATCTTAGGATGATGGTTTAATAACCAACACGCTAAGAATGAGAATATTGTCCATTCACTACCAAGCAACAAGTTGCTCGGGTATTGATTTCACACATCACAATTCACTTGCCGCATTCCGTTACAACAACACGGAACCGAGGAATGAATAATGATAGCGAGAGTATCACTGCGCCAAGAATTCCTAGGAGGTTGTGCAATTCCCATGACACTCTTGACATAAAGATGGTAACACGCCAAGGTAGAATGTAAAAAAGCTGAATTGGCTTTTGATCTAGGGATACAACTACTTTGACCCAATCCTAGAAATGGATGAGGTATCGGAGTTTGTTTCTCCTAGTCATTCGGAATAGAATGGCTTGACGGACCACAAGGATAAAATGCATCGATGAACACAAATGCACACATACCCTTGGCTATCAATTGATAGATGAAGGTCAAGGCATCTAAGAGAACAACTCAAAGGAACCTATAATTTTTTGAGTTGTGGATGCACAGATTAGTATGTCGAGCAAGCTCAACATTTCTTCCGGATAACCCATGCAGAAGGTAGAATTGGCAGATTCACAATTATGAATGGAGAACTCCTCAAGAGCACTCTTATTGTGATCTTTTGCTCAAAAGAACTTCGCCATAAGCTTATTCATGGTATTTGGAAGAAGGATATACCACGGACCTCGAGGACTATCGCAAAGGTTACTAATATCCTAAAGGCACTAGCAAATACTAACAACATGAATGTAAGTAGGGTGAATCTCGGTTCGTAACCCGTGAGTAGAATACCTACTACTAAATGGCATCACGGGATGCTTCAAAATAATGGCCGTAATCATCACACTAGGGATACAAAAGCATTGCTGAATTGCTAGGTGACTTCCTAAACACCTAGGGTCATAATAATAGTTCCAACATATATGTCAAGGCAATACTTACCTCAACGCACCGTTAGTGTGCTTATTCTGACCAAAAAGGACATCGAACGGAAAGAAAGGATTTGCAAATGCATCCGACTATTTAGAGCCCTGGATGACTCGACAAAGATAACGGCTGTAAATGCTCAAAATGATTTGAGACATCCTGCAAAAATGGTGGCATAACCACTCAACAACATCATAACAAGATTCGAGATCAACATATCATATGTGATAGTAGGAACTGAACCGAGGATTAAAACCAACAATCTTATAAGTCTATGGATTAGTAACATGTCATCGTAATAGATAGATGAGAAGCCTAGTTGTTAAACCCCGTAGAAGAGAAGAGGATGACTCAGATCAGAAGGCCATGAGGTATAAGGAGTAAAAGAGCCTTACGCTCCTTCCACAATCAATTCCCTTATATAACTAAAGCATTTCTAGACACAATTCACCAGTTGGCTTTGGTAATCCCAACAGTCGTCGATACCAACGCTGTCAGACCGATCCTAAGTCACACCGATCTAGCATGTAACACATCATATCACTTGGCCCACGCGGTATTCCACGGTGTCGCCTTACCATGGCCCGACCGCTTGCCTTTTGGCTCACGATATGATAGTGTCGCTAGCATCCATATGACAAAGAACCCGGCCGACATGGCTAGTCGTGAACCCAAAGCGGCGCTTAACCTATGGGGACAGGATACATGAATCACATCGAGCATGTCGGTCATCAACGATATATTCGGCGTAGCACTGGCTAACAGACTCCGTATCCCGGCTGTAGCAGGCTAGGCAGACTCAATAACACGCGTGACATTTCCAGGGATGTATATAGGAACGGTGAAACACATGCCGCCAAAAGTGTCCAAGCAGAGTGTGGCTTAGCGGACTCCGTGAACCGGCAGAAGCGGACTACTATCGCCGTAATCACGAGACTACATTTCCCATATGAGAGGCTGCCAAGGATAAACAACTAGTTTGTCGGATCCCACACATACCAAGCATTTCAAACATACACACATTATGCTCAATATGCGAGATACAACATGGCATCACAACATAACTCTACGACTCAAATATTATTCATTAGGCTTCAAGAGCGAGATATTACAAACATGGGTCTCTGACCCAACACTCGTGAGCATACAAGTCAAAGCACAAGCGAAGCTAAACATGTCTGGTACGCATAACTATAAATGAAAAAGGCCGAGAAGCCTCGACTATCTACAGATCCGCCGAGGCACAAGATCGTAGCTGAGGTAACAAGCTAAACGTCAAGTCCACGGAACTACTAGCAGACCGACGCTCTCTCGCAAAACATAAAATAAGCAAACGTGAGTACAATTGTACTAAGAAGACTTACATCGTAACTAACTACATATGCATCATTATCAAAAGGTGGTGGAGTTTGACCGCAAAGCCAGCTTTGACTCGTGGCTATCCTGAACTACGATCGCAAGTAACTCTTTGAGGTGGCGCACACGAGTCCACATATTCACCATATCAATACACCACTATGGACCCGCCTCCCGCCTACCTACGAAACGCCATCCATAGCACTCACGCTATCTTGCGATTTTAGAGTATCCACTTTCACTTGTCTATGAACTATGCAAGGGTCCAAGTTTCCATATCCGAGGAACCGCTATTCAATAGATAATGATAACCTCGCAGGGTGTACTTCTTCACACACGCTCGCCACTTATCGCCTCAGACACGCCATGTACCGGCAACCTTCAAGCGAAGTCACGAGGGAGTCGGCCACACCGACTAACCACACAAGTCTCTCGTCCCAGTGTTTATCGCCTATTCGGGTTCCATCCGCAAGGAGATCCGCCGGTGTCGCCACGGCCCCAAACGATGTGAGCAGGGTTCCAAGCCCACCAACCGGTGCCACTTGGTACACCGTACACGTTTAGTCCGTCCAAGCCCACCTGCACGGGTGCCACTTGGTAGACTACTAACACTACCTACAAACACCAAACTAGTTGCAACTCCCGGACGAGACAAGTTGATTAATAAGTCGAGAGGGTCGAAGTTACGGAACCCAATGTGGTAGTAACTGCTCATGGATCACAAACACGTAACTCAGCCTCGAGGACGGTTTCAATGAGACAACCCACCATGTACTCCTACATGGCCTCTCACCGCTACTTTACCAAATCGTGTTCACACACTTAGCTCACACACGTAGGACATGTTCACCACAACTCCAATTCATTCCCGATGAATCGACCCACTCAACTCTAAGAGCAGGCATGACAAACAAGCATAAATGAGTAGGCACAACATGGCTCAAACAACTCCTACTCATGCTAGTGGGTTTCATCTAATTACGTGGAATGACAGTCATGCAAAGGATCAAGGGGTTCAGCTACCGCAGCAAGTAACACATGAGTCGTTGTTGTCCTAATGCAGAAAATAGAGCAGGAGCAGAGAGTGGGATTATATCGAATGAACAAGGGGTTTTGCTTGCCGGCACTTCAAGATAATATAGTTCTTCATCGGTGTCATCGAACTCATCGCTTGGACATCGCTCACCGGAGGGAACAATTACCGCAACAAGAGAGAACACAATCAATGCAATGCACATTCACATGAATGACATGTCATATTAAGGTACTGAATTCACCTAATGCAATAATAATCCAAGTTAGTTGAAGTGGAATTCAAACAAGGTTGAACTCCAACTCCAAATGCTATTTCATAAATTATCCTAATCATGATTCATCCTATTCAGTGAGGTTAACTTGTTCAATCATGCATGATATGGCATAAACAGATTCTTCATATTTTCTGATCATTTTCATATATAAATTATTTCCATCCGAAGTTACGGTTGAATTTATATGATTTTAGAAGTTTAGGATTTTCAAATTTCTGAATTAAAATAATTCCAGAAATCATTAATGCGCCAAGATGATGCAGGCGTGACGCAGCAAGTCAACCGGGCGGTCCAGGTCAAATCCAGGGTCCCACGTGTCGAGTAATTAACGTTATAAACTAATAGTAAATTGCGGCACCGATGACCAGAGAGTCAACCGGCCACCGAGGTCAAAGTCCACGCCTGGTTTCGCCGGTTGCCGGGCCGGCCAAGGATTTGCTGTTCACACCAAATGGCGGAGAGCATCTAGGAGGAGTGGGAGGAGCCGTTTGGGGGGTTGGCGGGTTGGAACGACGCCGGGGGAAGGTTGGCGGCCGGAGTTGGGCCAGGAACACGGCGCTAGGAGCACGGCGAGGCGCGGAGGGGCCCTGAGTGCGGGAGGGCGGTGGTGAGCTCGGGAGCGAAGGCGGGTGGGCTACACGCCATGGCAAGGCAGAGCAACCGGCCCTGGAAGTGGGCGAAAGGAGGAAAGGGCCAAGAGAGGGATCACGAGCACTCAGGGATCGAATGAAGGTTAAGCCTGGGAGGCTTCGGCCTGAATTGGGGCGGCACCTGTGGCCGAGGGGGGGAAGACGGGGGCGGGCAGGGCCTCGGTCCAATTGGGGGAAGAGGGGCGAGGCCGGCCCTCCGACCCATCGGGAGGAGGATGGAGGGGGAGCTTCCTGGGGGGCTCCGCTCGGGAGCTCAAGAGGGCAGGGAAAGAGGGGGAGGAGGGAGGGAGGAGGGGCCGGGCGTAGGCCGAAGGAGGTCGGGAGGCTGCCACCGGTGGGGAGGTGGCGACGGGCGTGGGGGGGACACCCCGCCAAGAGGGGGAGGAACAGGGTGAGGGGGGGGTGGTGGGCCAACCCACCAGAGGAGGGGGGAAGAGAAGGGGGCGTGTAGTCCTTTCTCTCTTTTATTTCTGTTTTTCTATTTTCTGTTTGTTTTAGTTTAGTAAAATACTAAACCATTTAAATAAATCCTGAAAATAATTGTGGGCATTAATGAATTATTACGAGGCCCTTAACTATTTTCAAAATTGTTGAGCATTTAAAATATTAATAGTTTTAAATGCCCCAATTCAAATACAATATGGTTTATTCAAAATCCAAAATGTCTTGGAAAATATCCATCACCTCGGATATGGTTTTCATTTTTCCATTAACATGAACATTTTTGCAAACCACTTTGGGTTCTTTGAAGATATTTTTGAATTTGAACCTATTTGAATTGTTTAGTGCTAGGGCTTTCATCCCCATTTCAAATTTCATGGAAATTAAACATGATGCATGGATGCAATGCTACTAGTTACAAACAAGCTCTAGGGTTGATCTGGGTGGAAATCAACAAACAAGAATCCCCCAGATTCAAGACGGAGGCAAGAGGAAAAGGGGGTCACAAACTAACACAATTCCATGATCCAACGCTTTCTCAAGATGTTGATTCACTTATCATCTTGGTCTTGAGTCCTTGCCAAGATCTTCACCGAAGAAAAGAAAGAAAGGGAAACCCCATGATTCGATTTCAGAAGATCAAAAACATGATCATCAGGACCGAGATGGTGACAATCTCAGTTGAGACACCCGGAGGGATGGAAGAACAACAAGGGTTTGATTTGGCAACAATTCCACGCTTAGGAGATGGTGGAGGTGTCAAGGTGGTGAGGAAATATTTACCATGATTCAATAAGGGCACCTGGAAAGGTGACGAAGAACTATTCCCTTAAGTGGCAAAAAGAATTACTTTTGAATTAAAATCATTGAACTCTTTATACCAGCCTAAGGCAATTCACAACATCCTTGGTGGAGTGCAAAGGAAGGACCCGGACTAGAATGGATGATTGGACTACCTTGTTGAAGACAACAATGGATGATTTTTGTTATCACGGAGGAGGAGGGGAATAAGCCACTTTGAGGATGACCCGAAAAGAATTACTAAGGAGGCATTAGCAGATAGCACAAGGACGGGCAAGCTGGAAACAAATGCAACGTTCAATGTTCCAACCATCATATCGCCGAGATTCAGATCGGTTGGTGTTAGGATTTTCAGATCATCATGTCCGAAAGGAAGGGTTGCAACACAACGACGAGATGCGCTAAGATTCTCGAATGAACTACATAGCAAGCTCCAAACATGAGCTGGTTCCTACAAACCTTGAACACATTGTCCTAGACAAGCTGACCACATAGTAGTCTTATTATAAACACTACCGAAGTTCAGTTGGGAACATCATCGAGGATAACGAAGTCTTGTGCATGACCATGGATTAGATCCCAAATAGACTTCTTTTCCTTGAACAATCAATCGTGGCTTGGTGTGCTAGGAATTATAGGAATGAAGATGATCACCTATCAAACCATATATTTCCATGCATGACCGATTGGAATGATTCCAAGGGAGCAAACAAATTTCTCAAGTTCATGGCGCAACTTACATCGATGCACATGAACTAGAGGAAGTCACTACTTCATCCAAACATATGCTTCATGAACAAACACAAGAAATGCTTACACAAGTTTCCAATACTAGGTTGATGTCAACATGACTCATGGGGAGACAAATGCTACCATGGGCTCAAAGAACTCATCGGAATTTCCATATCACGACTTCCACCATCATGTGAACACGTGATAGCATTGGTCGACTAAAGATGATGGGTATGCTCGAGGGATTAACCACGAGTAAGACAACATTATAATATCTTGGTTCTGATTTGACTTGACAATGGCCCATACCAAGTCAAAGAATTGGTGGACAATAGATCCAACAACCGATCACGGGACCAATCATGAAGATATCATCTTCTTCAAACACACTACACAAGAATATCCCTTGAATCGAACTAGGTTAGGCAAGCTTTTCTTCCAACTTCCAAGTTATTGTCTAGCTTAACCAACTAGCCTGTGGATATCCCAGATTCTTTGGAGAAGGGGGTTTAGAGGAAACCAACTTGATCACGAGCCCAACATAAGGGCCAGAAACAACCCGAACACTTCCAAGAAGATATTTGGAAAGTCACAACCACCGTATGTTACTAAGCTCGAGAGCAATCTTGCTTTTGAGGGCAAGACGATATTATCAAATGAGTGAGGACTTGACAAGATCCTAACTCATCAATCGAGGTGCACCGAAATAAGGACTAGGTAGCCATCAATCTTAGGATGATGGTTTAATAACCAACACGCTAAGAATGAGAATATTGTCCATTCACTACCAAGCAACAAGTTGCTCGGGTATTGATTTCCACATCAAATTCACTTGCGGCATTCCCATAAAAACACGGAACCGAGGAATGAATAATGATAGCGAGAGTATCATCACCAAGAATTCCTAGGAGGTTGTGCAATTCCCATGACATTTGACATAAAGATGGTAACACGCCAAAGAAAGTAACAAAAGCTGAATTGGCTTTTGATCATGGATACAACTACTTTGACCCAATCCTAGAAATGGATGAGGTATCGAGTTTGTTTCTCCTAGTCATTCCGAATAGAATGGCTTGACGGACCACAAGGATAAAATGCATCGATGAACACAAATGCACAATACCCTTGGCTATCAATTGATAGATGAAGGTCGAAGGCATCTAAGAGAACAACTCAAAGGAACCTATAATTTTTTGAGTTGTGGATGCACAGATTAGTATGTCGAGCAAGCTCAACATTTCTTCCGGATAACCCATGCAGAAAGGTAGAATTGGCAGATTCACAATTATGAATGGAGAACCTCAAGAGCACTCTTATTGTGATCTTTTGGCTCAAAAGAACTTCTGCCATAAGCGTTCATGGTATTTGGAAGAAGGATATACCACGGACCTCGAGGACTATCGCAGGTTACTAATATCCTAAGGCACTAGCAAATACTAACAACATGAATGTAAGTAGGGTGAATCTCGAGTTCGTAACCCAGAGTAGAATACCTACTACTAAATGGCATCACGGGATGCTTCAAAATAATGGCCTTAATCATCACACTAGGGATACAAAAGCATTGCTGAATTGCTAGGTGACTTCCTAAACACCTAGGGTCATAATAATAGTTCCAACATATATGTCAAGGCAATATTACCTCAACGCACCTAAGTAGTGGCTTATTTCACCAAAAGGACATCGAACGGAAAGAAAGGATTTGCAAATGCATCCGACTATTTAGAGCCCGGATGACTTGACAGATAACGGCTGTAAATGCTCAAAATGATTTGAGACATCCTGCAAAATGGTGGCATAACCACTCAACAACATCATAACAAGATTCTGAGATCAACAATATCATACGAGTAGTAGGAACTGAACCGAGGATTAAAACCAACAATCTTATAAGTCTATGGATTAGTAACAGTCATCGTAATAGATAGATGAGAAGCCTAGTTGTTAAACCCCGAGAAGAGAAGAGGATGACCTGATCGAAGGCCATGAGGTATAAGGAGTAAAAAGAGCCTTACGCCCTTCCACAATCAATTCCTTATATAACTAAAGCATTTCTAGACACAACTTCACCAGCTTTGGCTTGGTAATCCACAGCAGTCAGCTCGATACCAACGCTGTCAGACCCCGATCCTAAGTCACACCGATCTAGCATGTAACACATCATATCACTTTGCGCCTCATGCACGGTATTCTACCTGGGTCGCTTACCATGGCCCGGACCGCTATGCCTTTTGGCTCACGATATGATAGTGTCGCTAGCATCCATATGACAAAGAACCCGGCCGACATGGCTAGTCGTGAACCCAAAGCGCGCTTAACCTATGGGGACAGATACATGAATCACATCGAGCATGTCGGTCATCAACGATATATTCGGCTGTAGCATGCTAACAGACTCGTATCCCGGCTGTAGCAGCTAGGCAGACTCAATAACACCGCGTGACATTTCAAGGGATGTATATAGGAACGAAGGAAACACATGCCGCCAACAAGTGTCCAAGTAGTAGTGTCGTAGTGACTCGTGAACCGGCAGAAGCGACTACTATCGCCGAATCACGAGACTACATTTCCCATATGAGAGGCTGCCAAGGATAAACAACTAGTTTGTCGGATCCCACACATACCAAGCATTTCAAACATACACACATTATGCTCAATATGAATACAACATGGCATCACAACATAACTCTTACGAATCTAATATTATTCATTAGGCCCAAGAGCGAGATATTAAAACATGGGTCTCATGACCCAACACTCGAGCATACAAGTCAAAGCACAAGCGAAGCAAACATGTCCGGGTACGCATAACTATAAATGAAAAAGGCCGAGAAGCCCGACTATCTACCGATCCTCGCCGAGGCACAAGATCGTAGCTGAGGTAACAAGCTAAACGTCAAGTCCACGGGAACTACTAGCTAGACCGACGCCTTCTCAAAAACATAAAATAAGCAAACGTGAGTACAATTGTACTGCAAGACTTACATCGAACTAACTACATATGCATCATTATCAAAAGGTGGTGGAGTTTGACCGAGAAGCCAGCTTTGACTCGTGGCTATCCCAACTACGATCGCAAGTAACTCTTTGAGGTGGCGTACACGAGTCCACATATTCACCATATCAATACACCACTATGGACCCGCCCCCGCCTACCACGAAACGCCATCCATAGCACTCACGCTATCTTTGCGATTTTAGAGTATCCACTTTCACTTGTCTATGAACTATGCAAGGGTCCAAGTTTCATATCCGAGGAACCGCTATTCAATAGATAATGATAACCCGCAGGGTGTACTTTCACACACGCCTCGCCACTTATCGCCTCGACATCGCATGTACCTCGCAACCTTCAAGCGGAAGCCGGCGAGGGAGTCGGCCACGACCGACTAACCACACAAGTCTCCGCCCGGTTTATCGCCTATTCGGTTCCATCCGAAGGAGATCCGCCGGGTGTCGCCACGCCCCAAACGATGTGAGCAGGGTTCCAAGCCCACCAACCGGTGCCACTTGGTACACCGTCATCAGGTTTAGTCTGCCCAAGCCCATTGCACGGGTGCCACTTGGTAGACTACTAACACTACCTACAAACACCGAAACTAGTTGCAACCCGGACAAAGATCAAGTTGATTAATAAGTCGAGAGGGTCGAGTTACCGAACCCAATGTGGGTAGTAACTGTTCATGGATCACAAACACGTAACTCAGCCTCGAGGACGGTTTCAATGAGACAACCCACCATGTACTCCTACATGGCCTCTCACCGCTACTTTTACCAAATCGTGTTCACACACTTAGTTCACACAGTAGGACATGTTCACCACAACTCCAATTCATTCCCGATGAATCAGACCGACTCAACTCTAAGCAAGAGGTGCATGACAAACAAGCATAAATGAGTAGGCACAACATGGCTCAAACAACCCTACTCATGCTAGTGGGTTTCATCTAATTATGTGGAATGACAGTCATGCAAAGGATCAAGGGTTCAGCTACCGCAGCAAGTAACACATGAGTCGTTGTTGTCCTAATGCAGAAAATAGAGCAGGAGCGAGAGGGGATTATATCGAATGAACAAGGGGTTTTGCTTGCCCGGCACTTCAAGATAATATAGTTCTTCATCGTGTCATCGAACTCATCGCGTACATCGCTCACCGGAGGGAACAATTACCGCAACAAGAGAGAACACAATCAATGCAATGCACATTCACATGAATGACATGTCATATTAAGGTACTGAATTCACCTAATGCAATAATAATCCTGTTAGTTGAAGTGGAATTCAAACAAGGTTGAACTCCAACTCCAAATGCTATTTCATAAATTACCCTAATCATGATTCATCCTATTCAGTGAGGTTAACTTGTTCAAACATGCATGAAATGGCATAAACAGATTCTTCATATTTTTCTGATCATTTTCATATATAAATTATTTCCATCCGAAGTTACGGTTGAATTTATATGATTTTTGAAGTTTAGGCATTTTCAAATTTCCGAATTAAAATAATTCCAGAAATCATTAATGCGCCAAGATGAGAGGCGGACGCGCAAGTCAACCGGGCGGTCCGTCAAACCAAGGGGTCCCACGGTCGAGTAATTAACTTAATTAGATTTTTTAAAACTAAAACCTGATTAAACGGCGGCCCCACCGCATCGACCAGAGAGTCAACCGCCCACCCAGGTCAAAGTCCACGCCGGCGGGCTTAGCCCGCACGCGCGGCGCAAGGATTTT
>JAHIAM010010805.1:0-21282 GCA_021605205.1 Aegilops longissima | reverse complement strand
GACCCACACGGTAGTAGACGCTCGGAAACGGCGGCGGAATATTATTAAATACCGGAGCGATAAAATCATGAGTTTTTAATGACGGGCACATGTGCTATAGGACCGGGTAATTTTTCATCGTGATGGAGAAGTATCCAACACTTCCCCGGATTGCTTCCCACGACGGGCCGGGCCCCAGATACCGCCAATCTTGAGGCGCTTCACAAGTCCGGAAGTGTTGTGGGTTGAAATGCCCGCACGCTCCTCGGTGTCCTTCCCCTCACGGACGCGCCACCGGCACCGGAGGGGGAAACGGACGCGCGGGTCTACACGGAGTGGATGTAGCTGTGGGTTTGGCCCGATGTTGCTCTAAAGTGTTCAGATGGCTGACCTAACATGACCGGTGGATAGGCCCACCGTCAAATCCTCTGGAAGTCAAGGGTAGATCCGTGGTCAACCGCCCTGTGGTTAGGCAGACGGGGCCCTGGGGTAGAATGCCACCGAGCGCCGGACCGCCCTCATACATGCAGGTGGTGTGGTGGCATGTCCGAAGAGGCGCACGCCTCGGTGTGCCTCACACGGACGGCGCCGCCACCGCACCGGAGGGGGAAACGACGCGCGGGTCTAACGGAGGGGATCTTGCTGGGTGTGGCCCGGATGTTGCTCTAAAGTGTTCGATGGGCTGACCTAACATGACCGGTGGATAGGCCCACCGTCAAATCCCGTCCGGGAAGTCAAAGGGTAGATCCGTGGTCAACCGCCTGTGGTTAGCGGACGGGGCCCGGGGTAGCAATGCCACCGACCGTCGATCGGGCCCTCATACATGCGGGTGGTGGTGGCATGTCCGAAGAGGCGCACGCGCTCCGGGTGTGGCCTCACGGACGGGCGAGACACACGGTAGTAGACGCTCGGAAACAATGCGCGTGAATATTATTAAATACCGAGCGCGATAAAATCATGAGTTTTTACATGACGGGGCACATGTGCTATAGGACCGATGGTAATTTTTCATAATTTTCGTGATGGAGAAGTATCTCAACACTTCCCTCACGCGATTGCTCCGTTCACGACCGTGGGCAGGCGTCCGGGGCCAGCTATACCGCAAATCTATGCGAGGCGGCCCTCACAAGTCCGGAAGTGTTGTGGCAGTCAAATGCCCGCACGCGCTCCGGGTGTCCCTCCCCTCACGGACGGCGCCACCGCCGCACGGAGGGGGGAAACGGACGCCGGGTCTACACGGAGGGGATCTGCTGTGGGTGTGGCCCGGATGTTGCTCTAAAGTGTTCGATGGGCTGACCTAACATGACCGGTGGATAGGCCCACCGTCAAATCCGTCCGTGGAAGTCAAGGTAGATCCGTGGTCAACCGCCTCAGGTTAGGCGGACGGGGCCCTCGGTAGTAATGCCACCGACCGCCGGATCGGGCCCTCATACATGCGGGTGGTGTGGTGGCATGTCCGAAGAGGCGCACGCCTCTCCGGTGTGGCCCTCACGGACGGGCGATGACACACGGTAGTAGACGCTCATGGAAACGGCGCGCGTGAATATTATTAAATACGGAGCGCGATAAAATCATGAGTTTTTACATGACGGGCACATGTGCTATAGGACCGATGGTAATTTTTCATAATTTTCGTGATGGAGAAGTATCCAACACTTCTCACGCGATTGCTCTTCGCTGCTCACGACCGTCGGCGCGGCCCGGGGCCAGCATACCGCAAATCTGCGAGGCGGCCTCACAAGTCCGGAAGTGTTGTTGCAAATGCCCGCACGCTGCCTGGTGTCCTCCCCTCCACGGACGGCGCGCCGCCGCACCGAGGGGGAAACGACGCGCGGTCTACACGGAGTGGATGTAGCTGTGGGTTTGGCCCGATGTTGCTCTAAAGTGTTCGATGGGCTGACCTAAATGACCGGTGGATAGGCCCACCGTCAAACCCGCCCTGGAAGTCAAAGGTAGATCCGGGTCAACCGCCGGGTTAGGGAACGGGGCCCCGGGGTAGAATGCCACCGAGGCCGGACCGCCCTCATACATGGGGGTGGTGGTGTCCGGAGGCGGCACCCCGGGTGTGCCCCACGGACGGCCCCCGGCACCGGAGGGGGGAAACGACGCCGGTCTACACGAGGGGATCTTTGCGGGTGTGGCCCGGATGTTGCTCTAAAGTGTTCGAGGGCTGACCTAACATGACCGGTGGATAGGCCCACCGTCAAACCCGCCCGGGAATCAAAGGGTAGATCCGGGTCAACCGCCGGGTTAGGGCGGACGGGGCCCCGGGGTAGAATGCCACCGACCGCGATCGGGCCTCATACATGGGGGTGGTGGGTGGCATGTCCGAAGAGGCGGCACGGCTCGGGTGTGGCCCTCACGGACGGGCGGCACACGGTAGAACGCTCCGGGAAACATGCGGCGGAATATTATTAAATACGAGCCGATAAAATCGAGTTTTTACATGACGGGCAATGTTATAGGACCGATGGTAATTTTTCAAATTTTTCGTGATGGAGAAGTATTCCAACACTTCCCACGCGGATTGCTCCGCCTACGACCGGGCCGCGGCCCGGGGCCAGATACCGCCAAATTTCGGAGGCGGCCTCTCACAAGTCCGGAAGTGTTGTGGGGTTAATGCCCCAGCGCTCCCGGGTGTCCCTCCACGGACGGCGCCCCCCGACCGGAGGGGGGAAACACCCGGGTTACACGAGGGGATTGCCGGTGGGCCGGATGTTTCAAAGTGTTCGATGGGCTGACCTAACATGACCGGTGGATAGGCCCACCGGTCAAATCCCCCGTGGAAGTCAGGGTAGATCCGTGGTCAACCGCCTGTGGTTAGGGCGGACGGGCCGGGGTAAATGCCACCGACCGCGACGGGCCCCTCATACGGGGGTGGTGGGTGGCATGTCCGGAGGCGCACGCCTCCGGGTGTGGCCCCTCACGGACGGGCGAACACACGGTAGTAGACGCTCCGGGAAACGGCGGGCAATATTATTAAATACGAGCGCCATAAAATCATGAGTTTTTAATGACGGGGCCATGGCTAAGGACCGGGTAATTTTTCAAATTTTTCGGATGGAGAAGTATCCAACATTCCCCCGCGATTGCTTTCGCCCACGACCGGGCCCCGGCAACACTTCCACGCGGATTTCCGGTACGACGGGCGGGCGCCGGGCAGATACCGCAAATCTTGAGGCGCCTCACAAGTCCGAAGTGTTGGGCGGGAATGCCCGACGCGCTCCGTGTCCTCCCTAGGACGGCCACACACGGAGGGGGAAACGGACGCCGGGTCTACACGAGGGATCTGGGTGGCCGGATGTTTCTAAAGTGTTCGGGCTGACCCATGACCGGTGGATAGGCCCACCGTCAAATCCCGTGGAAGTCAAGGTAGATCCGGTCAACCGCCCAGGTTAGGCGACGGGCCGGGGTAAATGCCACCGACCGTCGTGACGGGCCTCATACATGCGGGTGGTGGTGGCATGTCCGGAGGCGCATCTGTGGCCTCACGACGGGGACACACGGTAGTAGACGCTCGAAACGGCGCGCGGAATATTATTAAATACGGAGCGATAAAATCATGAGTTTTTAATGACGGGCATGTGCAGGACCGGTAATTTTTCAATTTCGTTGGAGAAGTATCAACACTTCACGCGATTCCTGCCACGACGGCGGCCCCGGGGCCAGATACCCAACTGGAGGCGGCTCACAAGTCCGGAAGTGGCTGAAGCCCGCGCCTCCGGTGCCCCCACGGACGGCGCCGCGCCGAGGGGGGAAACGACGGCGGTCTACACGGAGGGATGTAGCTGGGTTTGGCCCGGATGTTTCAGTGTTCGGGCTGACCTAAATGACCGGTGGATAGGCCCACGTCAAATCCGTCTGGGAAGTCAAGGTAGATCCGTGGTCAACCGCCTGGTTAGGCGACGGGCCCGGGTATGCCAGAGCCGACCGCCTCACATGCAGGGTGGTGGCATGTCCGAAGAGGCGCACGCCTCGGTGGCCTCACGGACGGCGCCACCGCACCGGAGGGGAAACGGACGCGCTCACACGAGGGGATCGGGTGGGCCGATGGTTAAGGTCGTGGTGACCTAAATGACCGGTGGATAGGCCCACGTCAAATCTCTGGGAATCAAGGTAGATCCGTGGTCAACCGCCTGTGGTTAGCGGACGGGCCCGGGGTAGTATGCCACCGACCGGATCGGGCCTCATACGCGGGTGTGGTGGCATGTCCGAAGAGGCGCACGCTCCCGGTGTGGCCCACGGACGGCGGACACACGGAGTAGACGTCAAAATGCGCGGAATATTATTAAATACGGAGCGATAAAATCATGAGTTTTTAATGACGGGCACATGCTATAGGACCGGGTAATTTTTCATAATTTCGATGGAGAAGTATCAACACTTCCCGGATTGCCCGCGCCACGACCGGGGCCCGGGGCCAGATACCGCCAATCGCGAGGCGCCTCCAAGTCCGGAAGTGTTGTGGGTTGCAATGCCCGCACGCCTCGGTGTCCTCACGGACGCCCCCCGCACGAGGGGAACGGACGCGGGTCTACACGAGGGATCTTGCGGTGTGGGCCGATGTTGCTCTAAAGTGTTCGGGGCTGACCTAACATGACCTGGATAGGCCCACCGTCAATCGCGGGAAGTCAAGGTAGATCCGTGGTCAACCGCCGGTTAGGCGGACGGGCCCGGGGTAGATGCCACCGACCGTCAGACGGCCTCATACGGGGTGTGTGGTGGCATGTCCGAGGCGCGCCTCGGTGTGGCCTCACGACGGGCGGACACATAGTAGACGCTGGAAACGGCGCGGAATATTATTAAATACGAGCGCGATAAAATCATGAGTTTTTACATGACGGGCACATGTGCTATAGGACCGGGTAATTTTCATAATTTTCGTGATGGAGAATATCAACACTTCACGCGATTGCTTCGCTGCCACGACGGCGGCGGCCCGGGCCAGATACCCAAATCTTGCGAGGCGGCCTCCAAGTCCGAAGTGTTGTTGGGAATGCCCGACGCTCCCGGGTGTCCTCACGACGGGCGCCCCACGGAGGGGGGAAACGACGGGTCTACACGGAGGATGTAGCGGTTGGCCCGGATGTTGCTCTAAAGTGTTCAGATGGCTGACCTAAAAAAAAAAAATTTTTTTTGGGAATGCACGAGGCGACCGCCCTCATACATGGGTGTGGTGGCATGTCCGGAGGCGCACGCCCGGTGTGCCTCACACGGACGGGCGCCGCCCGGAGGGGAACGACGCGGTCTAAACGGAGGGGATTTGCTGGGTGTGGCCCGATGTTGCTCTAAAGTGTTCGATCTGACCACATGACCGGTGGATAGGCCCACCGTCAAATCCCGTGGAAGTCAAGGTAGATCCGTGGTCAACCGCCTGTGGTTAGCGGACGGGGCCTAATGCCACCGACCGATCGCCTCTACATGCGGGTGGTGGGCATGTCCAAGAGGCGACGCTCTCGGTGGCCTCACGGACGGGCGACACACGTAGTAGACGCTCAAACGGCGGCGGAATATTATTAAATACGGCGATAAAATCATGAGTTTTTAAGCGGGCACATGCTAACCGCGGTAATTTTTAATTTCGTGATGGAGAAGTATTCAACACTTTCACGGATTGCTCTTCGCCTACGACGGCCGGTCGGGCAGACCAAATCTGAGGGCTCTCAAGTCCGAAGTGTTGGGCGAATGCCCGACGCTGCTCGTGTCCTCCCCTCACGGACGGCGCGCCGACCGGAGGGGGAAACGGACGCCGGGTCTACACGGAGGATGTGGGTTGGCCCGGATGTTGCTTAAGTGTTCGGGTGACCTAACATGACCGGTGGATAGGCCCACCGTCAAATCCCGCCGTGGAAGTCAGGGTAGATCCGTGGTCAACCGCCCAGGTTAGGGCAGACGGGCCCCGGGGTAGTAATGCCACCGAGCGCCGCGACCGCCCTCATACATGCAGGTGGTGTGGTGGCATGTCCGAAGAGGCGCACGCGCTCCGGGTGTGCCTCACACGGACGGCGCCCGCCGCACTGGAGGGGGAAACGGACGCTGGGTCTACACGGAGGGGATCTTGCTGTGGGTGTGGCCCGGATGTTGCTCTAAAGTGTTCGATGGGCTGACCTAACATGACCGGTGGATAGGCCCACGTCAAATCCTCGTCCTGTGGAAGTCAAAGGGTAGATCCGTGGTCAACCGCCTGTGGTTAGGCGGACGGGGCCCCGGGGTAGTAATGCCACCGACCGTCGATCGGGCCTCATACATGCGGGTGGTGGTGGCATGTCCGAAGAGGCGCACGCGCCTCGGTGTGGCCCTCACGGACGGCGGCGACACACGTAGTAGACGCTCGCGGAAACAATGCGGCGTGAATATTATTAAATACCGGAGCGCGATAAAATCATGAGTTTTTACATGACGCGGGCACATGTGCTATAGGACCGGCGGTAATTTTTCATAATTTTCGTGATGGAGAAGTATCTCAACACTTCACGCCGCGATTGCTCTTCGCTCTACGATCGCGGGCCGGCGGCTCCGGCCAGTATACCGCAAATCTTGCGAGGCGGCCTCTCACAAGTCCGGAAGTGTTGTGGCGGTTGCAAATGCCCGCACGCTGCCTCCGGGTGTCCCCCTCACGGACGGCGCGCACGCCGCACCTGGAGGGGGGAAACGGACGCCGGGTCTACACGGAGGGATTGCTGTGGGTGTGGCCCTGAGTGTTGCTCAAAGTGTCCGTATGGCTGACCCAATATGACCGGGTGGAGAGGCCATTGGTCAAATCCTGGCCCAAAGTCAGCGGCTAGATCCGTGGTCAAACGCCAGTGGTTAGGCGGACGGCCTGGGGTAATGCCACCGAGCGTCAGACAGCCTCGCATGCGGGGTGGTGGTGGCATGTCCAAGAGGCGCACGCTGCTCGGGGTGTGGCCTCACTGACGGGCGCGATACACACGGTAGTAGACGCTTCATGGAAACGGCGCGGCGTGAATATTATTAAATACTCGGAGCGCCAGTAAAATCTGGCGAGTTTACATGATGTGCACATAAAAGTAGGGACCGATGGTAATTTTTCATAATTTTCGTGGATGGAGAAGTATCTGGCCACTTCACGCTGGATTGTTCTTCGCGCGGTTTACGACTCGTGGGGCCGGCGCCTCCGGCCAGCATAACGGCCAACTTCATGCGAGGCGGCCTCACAAGTCCGGAAGTGTTGTGGCGGCGGTAATGCGGGCGAGATTGCCTCTCAAGGGTGTTCCTCACGACGGGCGGCCGTCTGCGACTGGAGGTGGGAACGGACGGTTTGCCCTACACGGAGGGGATCTTTGCGTGGGGTGGCCCGATGTTGCTAAAGGGCACAGAGGACTGATACCCAATATGACCGGTGGAGAGTCCCACCGGCAAACCCATTCCTCGGGAAGTCAAGGGTAGATCCGTGGTCAACCGCCTGTGGGAAAGCAGGACGGGCCTTCGGGGTAGTAATGCCACCGGAGCGCCGTGACCGCCCTCATACATGCAGTGGTGGTCGTGGCATGTCCGCAGGCGCGCAGGCCTCCGGTGTGCCTCACACGGACGGGCGCCACGCAAGACCGGAGGGGGGAAACGGACGCGGCCGGGTCCGCACGAGGGGATCTTGCTGTAGGTGTGGCCCTGATGTTGCTCTAAAGTGTTCAGATGGGCTGACCTAACATGACCTGGTGGATAGGCCCACCGTCAAATCCGTCTGCGGGAAGTCAAGGGGCTAGATCCGGGTCAACCGCCCGTGGTTAGGGCGGACGGGCCCGGGGGTAGCAATGCCACCGACCCGCCGCATCGGGCCCTCATGCTATGCGGGTGGTGGTGGCATGTCCGAAGAGGCGCACGCGCCTCGGTGTACCCTCACGGACGCATGCGATGACATACGTAGTAGACGCTCGCGAAACGGCGCGTGAATATTATTAAATACCGGAGCGCGATAAAATCGCGAGTTTTATTTACGACGCGGGTACATGTGCGCGGTAGGACCGGCGGTACTTTTTCATAATTTTCGTGATGGAGAAGTATTCAACACTTCCTCTACGCGGGATTGCTTCGCGCTTCACGACCGTGGGCGGCTGACCGGGCCAGTATACCGCCAAATCTTGGCGAGGCGGCCTCACAAGTCCGCCGAAGTGTTGTGGCGGTTGCAAATGCCCGCACGCTTCCCTCGGGTGTCCTCTCCCTCACGGACGGCGCTAGGCCGCCGCACCGGAGGGGGAAACGGACGCTGCGGGTTGCTACACGAGGGATGTAGCTGTGGTTTGGCCCGGATGTTGCTCTAAAGTGTTCTGGGATATGACCTAACATGACCGGTGGAGATAGGACCGGGTCAAATCCCGCCCGGAAGTCAAAGGGTAGATCCGTGGTCAACCGCCTGTGGTTAGGGGACGGGGCCCTGGGGGTAATGCCACCGAGCGCCGTGACCGCCCTCATACATGCAGGGTGGTGGTGGCATGTCCAAGAGGCGCACGCCGCCTGGGTGGTGTGCCTCACACGGACGGCCACCGGCACGGCACCGGAGGGGGAAACGGACGCTGGCCGGTTCTACACCGAGGGGATCTAGCCGGGTGTGGCCCGGATGTTGCTCTAAAGTGTTCAGATGGATTGACCAACATGACCGGGTGGATAGGCCCACTCGTCAAATCTCGTCCGCGCAAAGTCAAAGGGCTAGATCCGTGGTCAAACGCCTGTGGTTAGGGCGGATTTACCTGGGGTAGCAATGCCACGGACTGTCAGCATCGGGCCTCATACATGCGGGGTGGTGTGGTGGCATGTCCGAAGAGGCGGCACGCGCTCTCCGGGTGTGGCCTCACGGACGGCGGCGACACACGGTAGAGTAGACGTCTTCGCGAAACGACGGCGTGAATATTATTAAATACCGGAGCGCGATAAAATCATGAGTTTTTTATATGACGGGCATATGTGCTAGCAGGACCGGATGGTAATTTTTCATAATTTTCGTGATGGAGAAGTATCTCGAACACTCCCCCTACGCTGGATTGCTCTTCGGCTACTCACGACCGTACACGCGGGCTCGGGGCCAGTATACCGTCAAATCTTGCGAGGCGGCCTCTCACAAGTCCGGGAAGTGCAGGGCGGTTGCAAAGCCCAAGACGCTGCTCGGGTGTGCCCCTCACCTGACGGCGCCGCTACGCCGCACTGGAGGGGGAAACGGACGCGTCGGGTCTACACGAGAGGATGTAGCCGTGGGTTTGGCCCGGATGTCGCCTCTAAAGTGTTCTGGGGATATCGACTTAACATGACCGGTGGATAGGCCCACCGTCAAATCCGTCGTGGAAGTCAAAGGTAGATCCGTGGTCAACCGCCCAGTGGTTAGGCAGACGGGGCCCCGGGGTAGAATGCCACCGAGCGCCGCACCGCCCTCATACATGCAGGGTGGTGTGGTGGCATGTCCGAAGAGGCGCACGCTGCTCGGGTGTGCCTCACACGGACGGCGCAGCCGCCGCACCGGAGGGGGGAAACGGACGCTGGTCTACAACGGAGGGGATCTTGCCGGGTGTGGCCCGGATGTTGCTCTAAAGTGTTCGTGATGGGCTGACCTAACATGACCGGTGGATAGGCCCACGTCAAATCCCGTCCGTGGAAGTCAGGTAGATCCGTGGTCAACCGCCTGTGGTTAGGCGGACGGGGCCCTGGGGTAGTAATGCCACCGACCGTCCGATCGGGCCTCATACATGCGGGTGGTGTGGTGGCATGTCCGAAGAGGCGCACGCTGCCTCCGGTGTGGCCCTCACGGACGGCGATGACACACGGTAGTAGACGCTCAGGAAACGGCGGCGTGAATATTATTAAATACCTGGAGCGCGATAAAATCATGAGTTTTTACATGACGGGCACATGTGCTATAGGACCGATGGTAATTTTTCATAATTTTCGTGATGGAGAAGTATCTCAACACTTCTCACGCGGATTGCTCTTCGCTGCTCACGATCGTGGGCGCGGCTCCGGGCCAGCATACCGCCAAATCTTGCGAGGCGGCCTCTCACAAGTCTGGAAGTGTTGTGGCGGTTGCAAATGCCCGACGCTGCCTCCGGTGTCTCTACGGACGGCGCCCCACGCACCGAGGGGGAAACGGACGCGGGTCTACACGGAGTGGATGTAGCTGTGGGTTTGGCCCGGATGTTTCTAAAGTGTTCGGGGTGACCTAACATGACCGGTGGATAGGCCCACCGTCAAATCCCGCGTGGAAGTCAAAGGGTAGATCCGGGTCAACCGCCCAGGTTAGGCAGACGGGGCCCCGGGGTAGAATGCCACCGAGCGCCGGACCGCCCTCATAATGCAGGGTGGTGTGGTGGCATGTCCGAAGAGGCGCACGCGCCTCCGGTGTGCCTCACACGGACGGGCCCGCCCCCGGAGGGGGGAAACGGACGCGGGTCTCACGGAGGGGATCTTGCGGGTGTGGCCCGGATGTTGCTCTAAAGTGTTCGTATGGGCTGACCTAACATGACCGGTGGATAGGCCCACGTCAAATCCCGCGTGGAAGTCAGGTAGATCCGTGGTCAACCGCCCGGTTAGGGCGGACGGGGCCCCGGGGTAGTAATGCCACCGACCGCCGATCGGGCCTCATACATGCGGGTGGTGGTGGCATGTCCGAAGAGGCGCACGCCTCCGGTGGGCCCTCACGGACGGCGATGACACCCGGTAGTAGACGCTCGGAAACGGGCGCGTGAATATTATTAAATACGGAGCGCGATAAAATCATGAGTTTTTACATGACGGGCACATGGCTAAGGACCGGGTAATTTTTCATAATTTTCGTGATGGAGAAGTATTCAACCCCACGCGATTGCTCTTCGCTTCCACGACCGGGGCGGCCCGGGCCAGATACCGCCAAATCTTTGGGGCGGCCTCCAAGTCCGGAAGTGTTGTGGCGGGCAAATGCCCAGCGCCTCCGGTGTTCCCCACGGGGCGCCGCCCCACCGAGGGGGGAAACGGACGCGGGCTACACGGAGGGATTAGCGTGGTTTGGCCCGGATGTTGCTCTAAAGTGTTCGAGGGTGACCTAACATGACCGGTGGATAGGCCCACCGTCAAATCCCGCCCGGGAAGTCAAAGGTAGATCCGGGTCAACCCCCGGTTAGGGACGGGGCCCCGGGGTAGTAATGCCACGGAGGCCCACCGCCCTCAACATGCAGGGTGGTGTGGTGGCATGTCCAAGAGGCGCACGCCCTCCCGGTGTGCCTCACACGGACGGGCCCACCGACCGGAGGGGGAAACGGACGCCGGGTCTAACGGAGGGGATCTTTGGGGGTGGCCCGATGTTTCTAAAGTGTTCGTAGGGCTGACCTAACATGACCGGTGGATAGGCCCACGGTCAAATCCCCGCCCGGAAGTCAAAGGTAGATCCGTGGTCAACCGCCGGGTTAGGGCGGACGGGGCCCCGGGGGAATGCCACCGACCGCCGGATCGGGCCCTACATGCGGGTGGTGTGGTGGCATGTCCGAAGAGGCGCACGCGCTCGGTGTGGCCTCACGGACGGGCGGGACACACTAGTAGACGCCGGAAACGGGCGCGGAATATTATTAAATACCGGAGCGAAAAATCGAGTTTTTAATGACGGGGCATTGCTATAGGACCGGGGTAATTTTTCAAATTTTTCGTGATGGAGAAGTATTCCAACACTTTCACGCGATTGCTTTCGCTTCACGACCGTGGCCCCGGGGCCAGATACCCCAAATCTGCGAGGCGGCCTCACAAGTCCGGAAGTGTTGTGGCGTTGCAAATGCCCGCACGCGCCTCCGGGTGTCCCCCTCACGGACGGCGCCGCCGCACCGGAGGGGGAAACGGACGCGCCGGGTCTACACGGAGTGGATGTAGCTGTGGGTTTGGCCCGATGTTGCTCTAAAGTGTTCGATGGGCTGACCTAACATGACCGGTGGATAGGCCCACCGGTCAAATCCCGTCTGTGGAAGTCAAAGGGTAGATCCGTGGTCAACCGCCCCAGGTTAGGCAGACGGGGCCCCGGGGTAGAATGCCACCGAGGCCGCGACCGCCCCTCATACATGGGTGGTGTGGTGGCATGTCCGAAGAGGCGCACGCGCCTCGGGTGTGCCTCACACGGAGCGCGGCCACGCACCGGAGGGGGAAACGGACGCGCCGGGTCTACACGGAGGGGATCTTGCTGTGGGTGTGGCCCGGATGTTGTCTAAGTGTTCAGATGGGCTGACCTAAATGACCGGTGGATAGGCCCACCGTCAAATCCCCCTGGAAGTCAAAGGGTAGATCCGTGGTCAACCGCCTTGGTTAGGGCGGACGGGGCCCGGGGTAGAATGCCACCGACCGTCGGATCGGGCCCTCATACGCGGGTGGTGGTGGCATGTCCGAAGAGGCGCACGCCCCGGGTGGGCCTCACGGACGGCGGCGACACACGGTAGTAGACGCTCATGGAAACGATGCGGCGGAATATTATTAAATACGGAGCGGATAAAATCATGAGTTTTTACATGACGGGGCACATGTGCTATAGGACCGATGGTAATTTTTCATAATTTTTCGTGATGGAGAAGTATTCAACACTTCCTACGCGGATTGTCTTCGGCTTCACGACGTGGGCCGCGGCTCGGGCCAGCATACCGCCAAATCTTGCGAGGGCGGCCTCTACAAGTCCGGAAGTGTTGTGGTTGCAATGCCCGCACCGCCTCCGGTGTCCCTCACGGACGGCGCCACCGCACCGAGGAGGGGGGAAACGGACGCCCGGGTCTACACGGAGGGATGTGCTGTGGGTGGCCCGGATGTTGCTCTAAAGTGTTCAGATGGGCTGACCTAACATGACCGGTGGATAGGCCCACCGTCAAATCCCGCCCGGGGAAGTCAAAGGTAGATCCGGGTCAACCGCCCGGTTAGGCGACGGGCCCGGGGTATGCCACCGAGGCCGACCGCCCCATCGGGGGTGGTGGCATGTCCAAGAGGCGCACGCTCGGTGTCCTCACCGGACGGCGGCCCGGCCACCGGAGGGGGAAAGGACGCCCGGAAACAATTTGCGGGGTTGGGGATTTTTAAATTTCTGGGCGCCCATATATGGAGGGGGGGGGGGGGGGGGGGGGGGGGGGGGGGGGGGGGGGGGGGGGGGGGGGGGGGGGGGGGGGGGGGGGGGGGGGGGGGGGGGGGGGGGGGGGGGGGGGGGGGGGGGGGGGGGGGGGGGGGGGGGGGTCAAGTCAAAGGTAGATCCGGTCAACCGCCTGTGGTTAGGCGGACGGGGCCCGGGGAGAATGCCACCGGGCGACCGCCCTCATAATGCGGGTGGTTGGGGGCATGTCCGAAGGGCGGCACGCTTCCGGGTGTCCCACACGGCGGCGCCCCCCGACCGAGGGGAAACGGACGGGCGGCCAAAGGGGATCTGGTGGGGGCCCGGATGTTGCCTAAAGTGTTCGGGGGCTGACCCAAATGACCGGTGGAACCCCGTCAAATCCCGGGAAGTCAAAGGGTAGATCCGTGGTCAACCGCCGGGTTAGGGACCCCCTGGGGTAAATGCCACCGACCGCCGATCGGGCCTCATAATGCGGGGGTGGTGGTGGCATGTCCGAAGGGCGCACGCCCTCGGGTGTGGCCTCACGGACGGCGGGACACACGGTAGTAGACGCTCCGGAAACGGGCGCGGAATATTATTAAATACCGGAGCGGATAAAATCATGAGTTTTTACATGACGGGCACATGTGCTATAGGACCGGGTAATTTTTCAATTTTTCGTGATGGAGAAGTATCCAACACTTCCCACGCGATTGCTCTTCGTGCTACGACCGGGGCCGGCGGTCTCGGCCAGATACCACAATCTTGGCGAGGCGGCCTCACAAGTCCGAAGTGTTGTGGCGTTCAAATGCCCGCACCGCCTCCGGTGTCCCTCACGGACGGCGCCGCCGCACCGGAGGGGGGAAACGGACGGCCGGGTCTACACGGAGGGGATCTTGCTGTGGTGTGGCCCGGATGTTGCTCTAAAGTGTTCGATGGGCTGACCTAACATGACCGGTGGATAGGCCCACCGTCAAATCCGTCTGTGGAAGTCAAAGGGTAGATCCGTGGTCAACCGCCCTGTGGTTAGGGCGGACGGGGCCCCTGGGGTAGTAATGCCACCGACCGTCGTGATCGGGCCCTCATACATGCGGGGTGTGGTGGCATGTCCGAAGAGGCGCACGCTGCCGGTGTGCCCTCACGACGCGGCGACACACGGTAGTAGACGCTCGGAAACAATGCGGCGTGAATATTATTAAATACTGAGCGATAAAATCATGAGTTTTTACATGACGGGGCACATGTGCTATAGGACCGGGTAATTTTTCATAATTTTTCGTGATGGAGAAGTATTCAACACTTCCTCACGCGGATTGCTCTTCGCTTCACGATCGCGGCGCGGCCTCCGGGCCAGATACCGCCAAATCTTGCGAGGCGGCCTCACAAGTCCGGAAGTGTTGTGGCGGTTGCAAATGCCCGCACGCCTCCGGGTGTCCTCCCCTCACGGACGCGCACGCCGCACCGGAGGGGGGAAACGGACGCGGGTCTACACGGAGTGGATGTAGCTGGGTTTGGCCCGGATGTTGCTCTAAAGTGTTCAGATGGGCTGACCTAACATGACCGGTGGATAGGCCCACCGTCAAATCCCGTCCGGAAGTCAAGGTAGATCCGTGGTCAACCGCCCAGGTTAGGCAGACGGGGCCCCGGGGTAGTAATGCCACCGAGCGCAGACCGCCCTCATACATGCAGGGTGGTGTGGTGGCATGTCCGAAGAGGCGCACGCCTCCGGTGTGCCTCACACGGACGCGCGCCACGCGACTGGAGGGGGAAACGGACGCGCGGGTCTACACGGAGGGGATCTTGCTGTGGTGTGGCCCGGATGTTGCTCTAAAGTGTTCGATGGGCTGACCTAACATGACCGGTGGATAGGCCCACCGTCAAATCCCGCGTGAAGTCAAAGGGTAGATCCGTGGTCAACCGCCTGTGGTTAGGGCGGACGGGCCCTGGGGTAGTAATGCCACCGACCGTCGATCGGGCCCTCATACATGCGGGTGGTGTGGTGGCATGTCCGAAGAGGCGCACGCGCCTGGTGTGGCCCTCACGGACGGCGGCGACACACGGTAGTAGACGCTCGCGGAAACGATGCGGCGTGAATATTATTAAATACCGGAGCGCGATAAAATCATGAGTTTTTACATGACGGGGCACATGTGCTATAGGACCGATGGTAATTTTTCATAATTTTCGTGATGGAGAAGTATCTCAACACTTCCTCACGCGATTGCTCGCTTCACGACGGGCGGCTCGGCCAGCATACCAAATCTTGAGGCGGCCTCACAAGTCCGAAGTGTTGTGGCGGTTGCAAATGCCCGCACGCCTCCGGGTCTCCCTCACGGACGGGCCGCGCCGCACCGGAGGGGGGAACGGACGCGCGGTCACACGGAGGATGTAGCTGTGGTTTGGCCCGGATGTTGCTTAAGTGTTCGATGGGCTGACCTAACATGACCGGTGGATAGGCCCACCGTCAAATCCCGTCTGGAAGTCAAAGGGTAGATCCGTGGTCAACCGCCGGGTTAGGCGACGGGGCCCGGGGTAGTAATGCCACCGGGCCGACCGCCCTCATACATGCGGGTGGTGGCATGTCCGAAGAGGCGCACGCTGCCTCCGGTGTGCCCCACACGGACGGCGCCAGCCGCACCGGAGGGGGAAACGGACGCTGGTCTACACGGAGGGGATCTTGCGTGGGTGTGGCCCGATGTTGCTCTAAAGTGTTCAGGGCTGACCTAACATGACCGGTGGATAGGCCCACCGGTCAAATCCCGCCCGTGGAAGTCAAGGTAGATCCGTGGTCAACCGCCTGTGGTTAGGGCGGACGGGGCCCCGGGGTAGAATGCCACCGACCGTCGGATCGGGCCCTCATACATGCGGTGGTGTGGTGGCATGTCCGAAGAGGCGCACGCGCTCCGGTGTGGCCCTCACGGACGGCGGCGACACACGGTAGTAGACGCTCGGGAAACGGCGCGGAATATTATTAAATACCGGAGCGCGATAAAATCATGAGTTTTTACATGACGGGCACATGTGCTATAGGACCGGCGGTAATTTTTCATAATTTTTCGTGATGGAGAAGTATCTCAACACTTCCTCTACGCGATTGTCTTCGCTGCTCACGACCGTGCGGCTCCGGGGCCAGCATACCGCACAAATCTTGCGAGGCGGCCTCACAAGTCCGGAAGTGTTGTGGCGTGCAATGCCCGCACGCCCCTGGGTGTCCCCTCACGGACGGCGCCGCCGCACCGGAGGGGGGAAAGACGCCCGGGTCTACACGGAGTGGATGTAGCTGTGGGTTTGGCCCGGATGTTGCTCTAAAGTGTTCGATGGGCTGACCTAAATGACCGGTGGATAGGCCCACCGGTCAAATCCCGTCGTGGAAGTCAGGGTAGATCCGTGGTCAACCGCCCGGGTTAGGCGACGGGGCCCCTGGGGTAGTAAGCCACCGAGGCCGCCCCCCTCATACATGCAGGTGGTGGTGGCATGTCCGAAGAGGCGCCGCCTCGGTGTGCCTCACACGGCGGGCGCCCCCGGACCGGAGGGGGAAACGGCGCCGGTCTACACGGAGGGGATCTGCCGGGGTGGGCCCGGATGTTTCTAAAGTGTTCGTGGGCGACCTCATGACCGGTGGATAGGCCCACCGGTCAAATCCCGCCGGGAAGTCAGGGTAGATCCGGTCAACCGCCGGGTTAGCGGACGGGGCCCCGGGGTAGAATGCCACCGACCGCGATCGGGCCCTCATACGCGGGTGGTGGGTGGCATGTCCAAGAGGCGCACGCTTCCGGTGTGGCCCTCACGGACGCATGGCACACCGGTAGAACGCTCGGAAACAAGCGCGGAATATTATTAAATACCGGAGCGCCGATAAAATCATGAGTTTTTAATGAGGGGACATGGGCTAGGACCGATGGTTTTAAAATTTTTCATAAATTTTCCCCAGGGATTGGGGGGGGGAACCCCCGGGGCCCCGGGGTTGCCCAAATTTTTTACGGGCTGCCCCTTTTTTCGGGGGGGGGGTGGGTTTCCCCCTTCCCCACGGACGGCCACCGACCGGAGGGGGAAACGGACGGCCGGGTCTACACGGAGGGGATTGCCGGGTGGGCCCGATGGCTCAAAGTGTTCGGGGGCTGACCTAACATGACCGGTGGATAGGCCCACCGGTCAAATCCCGCCCGTGGAAGTCAGGGTAGATCCGTGGTCAACCGCCTGTGGTTAGGCGGACGGGGCCCGGGGTAGTAATGCCACCGACCGCGATCGGGCCCTCATACATGCGGGTGGTGGTGGCATGTCCGAAGAGGCGCACGCCTCCGGGTGTGGCCCTCACGGACGGCGGACACACGGTAGTAGACGCTCGGAAACAATGCGGCGTGAATATTATTAAATACCGAGCGCGATAAAATCATGAGTTTTTACATGACGGGCACATGTGCTATAGGACCGATGGTAATTTTTCATAATTTTTCGTGATGGAGAAGTATCCAACACTTCCCTCACGCGATTGCTCTTCGCTCTTCACGACTGGGCCGCGGGCTCCGGGGCCAGCATACCGCCAAATCTTGCGAGGCGGCCTCACAAGTCCGGAAGTGTTGTGCGGTTGCAAATGCCCGCCACGCTGCTCCGGGTGTCCTCTCCCTCACGGACGCGCGCCGCCGCACCGGAGGGGGAAACGGACGCCGGGTCTACACGGAGTGGATGTAGCTGTGGTTTGGCCCGATGTTGCTCTAAAGTGTTCGGGCTGACCTAACATGACCGGTGGATAGGCCCACCGTCAAATCCCGTCCGTGGAAGTCAAAGGGTAGATCCGTGGTCAACCGCCTGGTTAGGCAGACGGGGCCCTGGGGTAATGCCACCGAGCGCCGACCGCCCTCATACATGCAGGTGGTGTGGTGGCATGTCCGAAGAGGCGGCACGCGCTCCGGTGTGCCTCACACGGACGGCGCCACGCCGCACCGGAGGGGGGAAACGGACGCCGGGTCTAACGAGGGGATCTTGCTGTGGGTGTGGCCCGGATGTTGCTCTAAAGTGTTCAGAGGGCTGACCTAACATGACCGGTGGATAGGCCCACCGTCAAATCCCGTCGTGGAAGTCAAAGGTAGATCCGTGGTCAACCGCCTGTGGTTAGGCGGACGGGGCCCTGGGGTAGTAATGCCACCGACCGTCCGATCGGGCCCTCATACATGCGGGTGGTGTGGTGGCATGTCCGAAGAGGCGCGCACGCTGCTCGGTGTGGCCCTCACGGACGGCGGCGACACACGGTAGTAGACGCTCGGAAACGAGCGCGCGGAATATTATTAAATACCGGAGCGCGATAAAATCATGAGTTTTTACATGACGGGCACATGTGCTATAGGACCGGGTAATTTTTCATAATTTTCGTGATGGAGAAGTATCTCAACACTTCCCACGCGATTGCTTTTCGCGTTTCACGACCGGGGCCGCGGCCTCCGGGGCCAGTATACCCAAATCTTGCGAGGCGGCCCTCACAAGTCCGGAAGTGTTGTGGCGGTTGCAAATGCCCGCAGCGCTGCTCGGTGTCCTCACGGACGGCGCCACAGGACCGAGGGGGAAACGACGCTGCCGGGTCTACACGGAGTGGATGTAGCTGTGGGTTTGGCCCGGATGTTGCTCTAAAGTGTTCGTATGGGCTGACCTAACATGACCGGTGGATAGGCCCACCGTCAAACCTCTGGAAGTCAAGGTAGATCCGTGGTCAACCGCCAGGTTAGGGCGGACGGGGCCCGGGGTAGAATGCCACCGACCGTCGATCGCCCCATACATGCGGTGGTGGTGGCATGTCCGAAGAGGCGACGCTGCTCCGGTGTGGCCTCACGGACGGGCGATGACACACGGTAGTAGACGCTCTGGAAACAATGCGCGGAATATTATTAAATACGGAGCGCGATAAAATCATGAGTTTTTACATGACGGGCACATTGCTATAGGACCGGGGTAATTTTCATAATTTTTCGTGATGGAGAAGTATCTCAACACTTCCCTACGCTGATTGTCTTCGCCCACGATCGCGGCCGGCTGGCCAGTATCCGCCAAATCTTGCGAGGCGGCCTCACAAGTCCGGAAGTGTTGTGCTTAAATGCCCGACGCTGCCTCCGGTGTCCTCCCCTCACGGACGGCGCCGCCCGAGGGAGGGGGAAACGGACGCCGGGTCTACACGAGTGGATGTAGCTGTGGTTTGGCCCGGATGTTGCTCTAAAGTGTTCAGATGGGTGACCTAACATGACCGGTGGATAGGCCCAGTAAATCCCGCCCTGGGAAGTCAAGAGTCCGTGGTCAACCGCCTTGGTTAGGAGACGGGGCGTAAATACCGAGCCGGACCGCCCCTCATAAGCAGGTGGTGGTGGCATGTCCGAAGAGGCGGCACGCTGCTCGGTGTGCCTCACGGACGGCGCGCCCCACGAGGGGGGAAACGGACGCGCCGGTCTAAACGAGGGATCTTGCTGGGTGTGGCCCGATGTTGCTCTAAAGTGTTCGTATGGGCTGACCTAACATGACCGGTGGATAGGCCCACCGTCAAATCCCGCCCGGAAGTCAAAGGGTAGATCCTGGTCAACCGCCTGTGGTTAGGGCGACGGGCCCCGGGGTAGAATGCCACCGACCGTCGATCGGGCCCTCAGGGTGTGGTGGCATGTCCGAAGAGGCGCACGCCTGGTGTGGCCTCACGGACGGCGGACACACGTAGTAGACGCTCGCGAAACGGCGGCGTGAATATTATTAAATACCGGAGCGGATAAAATCATGAGTTTTTACATGACGGGCACATGTGCTAAGGACCATGGTAATTTTTCATAATTTTTCGGATGGAGAAGTATTCCCTTCCCACGCGATTGCCTTTGCCACGGTGCGGGCGGTCCGGGGCCAGCATACCACAAATCATGGAGGCGGCCTCACAAGTCCGGAAGTGTTGTGGCGTTAAATGCCCCACGCGCTCCGGTGTCCCCCCCCACACGGCGCCCCAGAGGGGGGGAAACGGACGGGCCGGGTCTACACGGAGTGGATGTAGTTGGGGTTTGGCCCGGATGTTGCTCTAAAGTGTTCGATTGACCTAACATGACCGGTGGATAGGCCCACCGGTCAAACCCGCGTGGAAGTCAAAGGGTAGATCCGTGGTCAACCGCCGGGGGGAAGGGCCCGGGGAATGCCACCGAGCGCCGACCGCCCCTCATCAGGGTGGTGGTGGCATGTCCGAAGAGGGCCGCGCTCGGGTGTCCTCACACGGACGGCCCCGCCGCACCGGGGGGGAAACGGACGCCCCTAACGGAGGGATCTTTGGGTGTGGCCCGATGTTGCTTAAAGTGTTCAGATGGGCTGACCTAACATGACCGGTGGATAGGCCCACCGTCAAATCCCGCCCGGAAGTCAAAGGGTAGATCCGTGGTCAACCGCCCGGGTTAGGGCGGACGGGCCCGGGGTAGAATGCCACCGACCGCGGATCGGGCCCCAACATGCGGGGTGGTGGTGGCATGTCCGAAGAGGCGCACGCCCGGGTGTGGCCCTCACGGACGGGCGAGACACACGGTAGACGCTCCAAACATGCGGCGGAATATTATTAAATACCGGAGCAAAAATCATGAGTTTTTATGACGGGCACATGTGCTATAGGACCGGGGTAATTTTTCATAATTTTTCGTGATGGAGAAGTATCCACTTTCACGGGATTGCTCTTCGCTCCCACGACCGGGGCCGGGTCCGGGCCAGCATACCCAAATCTTGGGGGCGGCTCACAAGTCCGGAAGGGGGCGGTTGCAATGCCCGCACGCTGCCTCCGGGTGTCCCCCCCTCACGGCGGCGCCACCCGCACCGGAGGGGGGAAACGGACGCCGGGTCTACACGGAGTGGATGTAGCTGGGTTTGGCCCGATGTTGCTCAAAGTGTTCGGGGCTGACCTAAATGACCGGTGGATAGGCCCACGGTCAAATCCCGTCCGTGGAAGTCAGGGTAGATCCGTGGTCAACCGCCCGGGTTAGGGACGGGGCCCGGGGTAATGCCACCGAGGCCGCACCGCCCTCATACATGCAGGTGGTGGTGGCATGTCCGAAGAGGCGCACGCTCCGGGTGCCTCACACGGACGGCGCCCCGCCCACGAGGGGAAACGGACGGCCCGGGCTACCGGAGGGATCTTGCCGGGTGTGGCCCGGATGTTTTAAAGTGTTCAGGGCTGACCTAACATGACCGGTGGATAGGCCCACCGTCAAATCCCGTCTGGAAGTCAAGGGTAGATCCGTGGTCAACCGCCCGGTTAGGGCGGACGGGGCCCGGGGTAAATGCCACCGACT